>CANXYC012283591.1:0-14912 GCA_948193065.1 Aleurites moluccanus
GTGATCCAGAGGGATCTATAGTTGAGATTGATTGTGGAGAATTATTTTGAAGTGCTATTTGATTGCGTTATTTTTAGGCATAGTCCTATTTTAGAGAAAATGCTGTCGAATTTTCTTCAGCATTTATAAGTTTATTAAGCTGTACTTTGTTTGTTGCATGCCATATAGATAGATATTTGGGTTCTTCGTGGTATTGGTCGCGTACGCATCACCCATACCTTAGGACCATTGCGACTCCTAAGTTGGGTTGTGACAATAGGGTCTGTGCCTGCATGCACCTCTATCTCAAACTCAATCTCCCTATCAGGGGGCATTCCTGGCAACTCATTAGGAAATACATTAGGAAACTCCTAAATAACCGGTATCTGATCCAACTATACAGAAGACTTATGTACATCAACCACATGTGCTAAATAGGTTGAACAGCCTTTCCCAATCATCCTCCTAGCCTGGATAGCAGAAATTAGGTTAACTCGAAACTCCCGAATATCACCCTGAAACTTAAACTCTGGCTACCCCTCAGGCTAAAATCTAACTCTCTTCTGATAACAGTCTATCACTGCTCGGTGCCTCGTCAACCAATCCATACCCAAGATAACATCTAACTCTAGCACAGGCAACTCAATCAAATCAGCATGCAAGATGTTATCATCAATCTCAATAATGCAATCAGGATAATAAAAGTCCACATCAACTCTAACACCCATAGGAGTAGCAATCATCAATGGCACATCTAATAATCTCCTCTCCTTATTCAATTTAGGTGCAAAATGTGGTGACACAAAAGAGTGAGTAGCACCCTAATCGAATAAGGCATTTGCAATCTCATTCTAAATCAAGATAGTACCTGTAACCACGTTGTCAGATCTCTGAGCCTCCTGGGTGTTAACTGCAAATACTCTGCCCTGGCCCTTACCAGTTGGAGCCTGACTACCACTGGGAGCCTGTCCTCCCCTACCTCTGCCTCTGGCTATAGCCTCACTATCCAGATTCTGACTCGCCTGTACCACTGGCTGATGCTCACCCCATAAAGGACATTTGCTAATGAAATGACCCTGCTGACCAAACTTCAAACAAGTACCTGACTGTAACCGATACTCCCCTCCGTGCTTCAGACCACAAAACCCACAAATAAGAATACTGGGTGCCTGAGTAGCTAGTCTCGAAGAACCCTGAGAATAAGCAGGTGTAGACCATACCACTGGTGGTCTCCTACTCTAAACTCTCCTCCTCTAACTACCACCTGACGATCTCTGCTCAAATCGTGGCACTGGCTCTACTTGTCTAGGATGGGAGCTGCTCTCCCCCCTCCTAACTTGTGATCTTGGACCCCCTTTCCTCTTTTGGTCCCTCTTAGCCCTCTCAGTCTTGTATTTCTCCTCCATCTGTGTAGCCTTGTCAATCACTATAGTCAATGAAGTGAACTCTGTAGCCAACAAAGCATTATAGAGTGCAACATTAAGACCCCTCCGAAACCTACTAATCAGATTAGTCTCAGTAGGTACAATATGAGTAGCATATCTACTCAATCGAATAAACTCCTCCGCATACTCCTCCACTGATCTGTCTCCCTGCTCAAGCTGCTCAAATCTAACCAAGTTACGGGTCTTCACCCCCTCTGTAATGAACTTATCAGTCAAACCCTGTCTGAACTTTGCCCATGTAGGTGGTTGCTCACCATAAAGCCTGGGCTCCATCCGCCTCGAGAACCAAGTCCATGCCTTACCCGTAAGCAATAGCCCAACCAGCTCAACAACTCTGAACTCTGAACAAGGTAGTCTCCTCACTACCTTCTCCACCTCCTCCAATAAATCAATAGGATCAGTACCTCTATCTCCCCTGAACTCAAGTAGGTTTAGCTTCAGAAAGCTAAACATAGATACTCCTCCCTCTTCAATCACTCCTCGGCCTCCCTGTACAGCTGGCTCCCTCTGAGCCCCCACTGGCTGCACAAGAGCCAGTACTACTGGAACTGCCTCAGGTACTACTGGTGGAGGAACTACTGTTGGAGCAGTTGGTGGCGGTACCTGCTGTCGCTCTCGCCTCATCTCAGCCATCTCTCTCCATAACTCTAATAAACCCTGCATCATCTCTACTCTCCAGGGGTCATCGCCCCTCTCAAAACCCTCTGAAGTCCATCAGGATCAAGACGGACCCTCTGATACTGTAATCTCCCTAACCAGTGACTCATTAGAGGCAACTTCTGCTTCCCTGGTATCTTTGTCTCTATTATCAGACATCTCTATAATCTGTCAGAAAAAATGGAAACAGTCTCAGAATATGACAGAATCGCAGAATAATAATATATAACAGACGATAACTGCAAATGACGTCAAAAGAAATCCTATGCTCCATGGTATACTTAATTCTACCCCCATTATGTACTTAGTCACTATTCCTCTATAATTCAGGTACTATTCATCTATAACCTAGATTCTACTATCTGTAAACCTAGGGCTCTAATACCACCTCTATCACGAGCCGTTTCTGGATCGCGATGGTCCTAAGGCAAGGGAGATGCCAATGGCGACCAGCACCCATAAAACCTAGTATCACTTGCACAATCTATAAACCACAATATATTATCCATTTTAGTTAATTACCATCCATTATGCTATTCTGTAATTCATTCTGTAAATTTCTGCAATTGGTTGTAACAGTCATATATTATACCATAATATCCTCATATAACACATGTATCATCAAGTATCTCATAATAACATCATCAACATATATACATGTTTATCTCCTAGCTAATCCATACATATCCCATGGAGCAGCTAGATAATGAACATCAAAAGAATAATACAAAATTAGAAATATACATCAGACTGTCAGCAGATATCCCCGGATAATAGATGATAGGATTCTGCACTCTACTCCTCTCATGAAATGGGTAAACAATGAAAAGGTGAGTATAGATTATTACTCAGTGAATCTATATGCATCATCAATGAAATATAGGCTGAAACAATGATATACATGATAAGGAATAATGGTATAGTATCAATAGTGTAAATTTACAGAATCAGAATCAGAAATTAATAGGAATAACAATGATCATATCAAGTCATGGAATCATATGGTAAGACAGATATAGGGCCCTGAAACACATAAACTATGTGTAATCACACAGTCGATCACATATCATATAGGCATAAGACTGATCAGGTCCTATGGCCGGGACCAATAACCCTTTCTAACTAGGGCATCAATATCAATGTGCACATTGCCGACAGTAAATACCTACTACCCTATCGGTGCGGCAGTTCTATCAAACCACATTTAGGTCAATATAAATGGATAACATGTCAAAAGACACCATTATACAATAATGGTATTATTATCACTATCAGTATAATCAATATCTTTCAAATCATATGGTATTTGAATCAAAGGTATAGCAATAAACAATATACAAGCAAGGATAAAGGTTATGGTAAACAACAAAGGTATGGAACAAAAGTTGGTTCGGCAAGAAAAATCGGCGGGCCAATTGGCATGCCAACGTCACTGGCGACAATGACATTCAAATGGTAGGCCTATGGAAAACAAACAATAGGCCAAAGGCAAATGAACTAAGCATTTCATCAAACACATGGTGGGCATACAATGGCAAGCCAATAGGTTAGGTTAGGTTGCAAACTTGACTTACCCAATTCAACCAACACAAAGCTACATTGTCAACAATAGTATAGACATCAAAGAAACACAATTAAACAACATCAAAATGGGATCAAATGGTCATGGAAAATCAAGCAAAACCAAGCAAATTCCAAAGGGTGAATAGTACATAAAGGGTTCGGCCAAACATCATTTTTCAAGGTTGGATTTCAATCATCAATTTAATGTACTAGGCATGTTATTTGATGCAAAATAGACTCACCTAATGCTTAAAATCACTTTGAACAAGCCAATCCCACCAAAATCACCAAATGGGCTATATATGGCAACCTTGTCAAATCTTGTGTTCTACATAAAACAAACCACCAATTATTCATCTATTCACATCCAATTAACAAATTCTAATACTAATTAACACAATCAAACACTAAATCATCAAACCCTCCTTTACAACTTCAAATTAAACTAGGCAATTAGGGATTTCTATCAATTAGCATCAATTGATGCAATATAACTACAAACCCATCAAATTCAACTTAAATAACATCTAAATAAACCATTAAAATGAACAAAACAACTTCTTACCCCAATGGAGCAAAGTGGCCGAAATCTTCAAGCAATTATTCCTTGAATTTCCTTAGCTTTCCAAGTAAATTAAAGGTGGGAAATGGAAGAATGATGCCTAAACTCAAGTTTTCTTTGATTTTTCTTAAGGAAATTTGGTTGAAATTGAAGAAATAAGGGAAATGGTTCGGCCCCTTTGGAAGAAATGGAAGAAGATGATGGAAATTATTCTAAGTGTAAAATATATATCAAAAATTAAATAGAAAATTACAACTTAATCCTCAAACTTCCTTTCATCACACTTTGGTCCAAAATCTTCTATAATTTATTCTGTCAATTTCGTTAGGAATTGAATTTCAAAGTGGGGAGTTAATAAGCTTATTTTAATTTATACTTATTTATAAAAATGGTTCTGGAGTCATTCTGTAATCCCGACCAACTAATTTCCACTATTCACCTTAAACTTTCATTTATTTATGATTTTGCCATTGGTTACTTTTTCAGTGTTCCTAAATGATTTTCACTTCTTTCTTTTTACCAAAATTACACATAAATTATAGTGATCTTTTACCCCTAGGTCAACTTCAGAAATTTTTCTGTTGACCAGACTGCTAATTTCTCGGCAGTGTTCCCGACACCGCGCTTTCCGAAAAAGTAGTTAGTTTGCTTTCTAACTGTGTCTCTAAAATTATTTCCCATCATTTTAAGACTAATGAACCACAAACTGAGAATTAATTCATGCATGTGAGTTAGGAATGTATAGGGTATTACATACATGATTAATGAAATTTATTGATATTGATTGACCAGTAAGCCCATATATATCGATCGAAAGCCATTGTACCATAATGTTCCTAATGACTATTTGATATTATTATTAATTTCCATTGACCTATTTTACATGTCGATTTGACAGAGCTGCCTCTCCGAAAGGGTAGTGGGTACATACCATCGACAATGTGCACATTGTTTACTGATGCCCTAGCTAGTAAAGGTTATTGGTCCTAGCCATAGGGTCTGATCAGCCTTATACTTACTGATACTGATATTACTGGAGACTGTATGTTTACATATAATCCATACTGTTATGTCCCTTTATCTGTCTTATCTACATGATACGAGTATTGTTTACCTATTCATTTATTTCCAAGCTTATATCATATTGCTTATCATTGATAGCATTTCTTTCATCTATTATTGTTTATTATTGATTTGATTGTTACATGTCCCAAACTCCCAAAGACATTTGGTGTGCAAATTAATTAACCTTTGACAAAAAAATTTGAAATTCTAATAACCATTCATTATATTTGTTGATACTTGACTTTCATTGATAACTTTTTTTATTATATGCTTTTATCTCATGTTTAATAATGTATACATACTCACTGAGTATTTTATACTCACCCTATTGTGATTTATAATTTTTATAGGGATGAGATAAAGAAGGCTAATTCTAAGTCAGATTCTTTTTCGACTTGGAATGTCAAGTTCATCGAGGTAGAATTTTATTTTCTAAAAGTCAAAAGTGTCAACTCATACTCTATAGTACTGAATGTAATTAGATGATTGAGTACTATAATGATGTATAAACATTGAAATAATTGTCAATTCAGTGGCATTAAAAATTGTAATGTGTAATGTATAATGATTGATAATGACAATGACAGTGAAGTGATAGAGACAGTGGTACTGAAAATGCAAAAATAATATTTATATATCTTAAAAGAGATTTAGAAGAGCCATGTATGATTATTGAATTGTGAAGTTGAGGGTATAAGGATGGCAAATTATTAGGAGTGTAAAAATAATTTTAGTGCAGGCTATGTAATTTATGAAAGACCTGGTTTTGGATATGGAATAGCATTGAAATTACAAAGAAAACTCTGGCAAAATTTCTGTAAAATTTATAAGTAATAAATGAGATTTAAGCACTGATGAATGAATTAATATTGATTGAATAATTGATAAATGGATTTTTCATGGGATCTATGGGTTTCCGGTGACCTTAAGTCTACCCATGCCCTAGGACCGTCACGGCCCAAAAGTGGGTCGCGACAGAGGTGGTATCAGAGCTAATGGTTTAGAATATGTGTTATAAGTATCAATGAGTTAAGAAGTGTACCATGAAGCATAAGATTATTTCTCGTTATTTGAAGTTATCTGTAATATAGCTATCATCGTTATCCGTTATGATTTTCATCTTCTGGTTATATATATATGTGTGTGTATAAATTTACTGTGTGTATAAATTTACTGTGTAAGACAGAAAGAAGTGTTTAATGAAAATTTATAAAAGTGATAGTAAATTAAAAATGAATGAGAATTGAACATGGCTAAAAGAGATTAATGTAAAGATTGAATCAATATATGATAAGTCGATATTGATTATGTTAGTATTAGCTAAATTGATAATTGATAGTGAGGAAGTAAAATCAGTTTTAAATATTTGTTATAAGTAGTAACGTAATAAGAATAATGTTATTATAAATAATTAGATGATAAAATGTGTGCACTGATGATGAGTAAGAATGATAGATGATTACAAATAATAGAGAAAATGGAGCTATTGAGGCATAGAATAGTGAAAAGTTAAGAATATGATTGTAATGAAAGAATAAATACATGTTATAGCAATTAAGTAAAATGAGAAGTAAATGATATACTAATAGTTACTATAATGGTATACATAACTGATTATTAAGGTTCAAACCTAAGTAAATTAATATTAAGTTATTGATTACTGCAATTTAGGGAATATGATCATGACAAACGAGTTTATGGTCAAAATGATAAGTACAAATATAAGAGATTAATGCAATGATATTGATAAAGTTATTGAACATATTAAGGTAAAGTATATTAAAAGTTTAAGTACTGTATTATCAAATATTTATGGATTATAGATTGTATATTGATAAGGAAATGATATGAGAATTATGAAATAGCACAAAAGATAAGAAGACTATAGAATTTGACACGATAGTCTAAGTAAGATGATAAGTGATATAGAGAAAAATATTTACAATGATAATTGAGACTATTTGAGGTACATATATCGACATTTACAGTATTGAATAAGAAAATTCGAGGATGAATTTTATTGAAGGGGGGTAGAATGTAACACCCTAGGAAGTCTCATCTTGTATGCATGAATTGATTCTCAGTTTATGGTTTAAAAGCATTGAAATGATGGAAAATAATTTTAGAGACACAGTTAGAAAGCAAATGCAAAACTTTTCTGAAAATCGTCGGTGTCGAGAAAACTGCCAGATAAATAGCAGTCTAGCTAATTTAAGAATTTCTTACCCAAACCTAGGGGATTAAATAAGTTAATTTTATGTGAAATTATGGTGAAAATAAAGAGTTGAAAAATATTTTAGAACACTGAAAATAAGAGTAATGGCAACATTGTAAATAATAGCAACTTTGGGGCAATTTTGAAAATCCACTGTCTGGGATCTAGAAATGACCCAAAACTATTTTAAATGATAGAACAACTTAAAATAAGGTATTTCACTCCCCATACTTGAGATTGAATCTAAATAGAATAGACATAATAAATTATAGAAAGTTTTGGGGTCAAAATGTAAATAAAGAAAATTATGGACAAAAGTGCAATAATTGAAAGATCTGGGACCCACCAATTGAATCAAAATAAAAATTTTAGAGAAATCTAAAAGGGTGGCCGGCCATGATAATGCAAAAATGATTTTTTTTATTTAGTGATTTTTCTTTTATGTTAATAGGAATGGAACATGTGGCAAAATCTATAATTTTCCATTTCTTTTAAGTTGGCTTTTGGTGTATGGAAAAAGAAGAGAAAAATAGCTATTAACAATTGAAGTGGCTGAACCATTGAGTGGATAAAATCCAAAGAAATATGTCTTCCAACCTTTCCAAAGAATCAACCAAAAATAGATAGGAAATGGAAGAAAGAAGAAGTTTTATGAAGAAAATAGGATAGAAAAATGGTGTTAAAGCTTTTGGTGGAGCAAAAGGAAGTGGGATTCAAGTATTTTGATTTGAGGTAATGATTCTAAACCAATCATTTTTAATTGTATTTAAGAGTTCTAAGGTTTGATTTGACAAAAAATTGAGATAATTAAGCTAAAAATGTAAGGAATGAGTTAGGGTTTATATAGTTTCTGAATTCTGTTTTAAGGCAGTAATTTATGGTTGATATTCTGAAATCATAATGACTGAATTTGAAGATAGTTAAAACATGAAAGTTGTAGATAAATGTGTTGATTAGATTTCTGTAAAAGAAATTTGTGAAATTCGATGTGAGACAAGAGTTATTGGGTAAAAACTGTGACTGGCCTGGAATTAGGGTTATGGAAAAATGCTATTATGTTTTATTATATATAATGATAGATACAAAATTAGAAGAAGTATTCAACATGAAAAATGTTCATTTGTGTCTTATATATAATTATATAAAATATTTTTATAATTAGATTTTTGGTTTATGAGATATTAAGTCATAAGTGTGGACTGTCCGGAATGACTATTTAACAGAACATAGGTTACATAATTCTATTAATATAAGAACTTTAAATTTTGAATTATATAAAGTATTAAACATGAAATATGATCATTTATATGTTATCTAAATTACAGAAAAATGGTATTGTAATTGGATGAGTACGAAATTAATTATAGGTATGGAAATAGGGTATGTCTGGATAGAGGTTTCAAGACAGCAGTTTAATTTTCGAAATTCACTAATAATTGTTCAGTGATCCAAAAATTCTAAAATTTGGATATGTTATAATTTTATGTATCTATTTTCAATATGAAAAGGAATTATAGTAATTGGTTAATTATTGATTGAGTTATTAGCAAAATAACAATACCTGCTAGAATAAGATTTGTAGGCAGAATGCAGGCAGCAGGACTGATTGTAAAGCTAAGTTTAAATTAACACCAAAAATTGTGTAGTAATGAGTTTAATGTGAAATTTGGATATGTTAGAACCTTATATGTTAAGTTTAATTAGAAATAAGAATTGAAGCAATTGGTTAAGTGTAGATTGAGTTAGAGACTAAAATGTCCAAACTTCCAGAATGAGGTTTATGAGTGAGAGTTGCTAGGCTAAAAACCCTAAGTATAAGAATAAATGGAAATTTATTAAACTAAATTGAAGATTTATGTATAACATATTGATGAATACTGATTGTTAATATTTAAATTAATGTATATCTTCGAATACTAAAGAAGATATAAGTGGAAGATCAAAATAGAGAAGTGAAGAGTGGAAAGTAAATATATTAGTGAGGTGAGTAATGTATACATCATTATGCATACCCATGTTTTGATTTGTTGATCCAATGAACATGATTCTTTCTTAGTTAAGTTCCACATTGCTATTGTTGATCATTCTTATGATTGAAATCACCAAATCCATTGATTGTTATTGATAATGAAATGCCTATTGTACTTGATTGACTATGTACCCGAATTACTCCTAAAAGTATGCGCACCAAATGTTTAGCCACATTTCATGATATTTATTGTAATTGCTACCTTTGTATCAAGAAAAGAAATCGATACATGATTAATGAAATGTATTGATATTGATTGACCAGTAAGCCCATATATATCGATTGAAAGCCATTGTACCACAATGTTCCTAATGAATATTTGATATTATTATTGATTTCCATTGACCTATTTTACATGTGGATTCGACAGAGTTGCCTCTCCAACAGGGTAGTGGGTACATACTGTCGGCAATGTGCATATTGTTTACTGATGCCCTAGCTGGGAAGGGTTATTGATCTTAGCTATAGGGTCTGATCAGCCTTATGCTTACTAATACTAATATTAATGGAGACTATATGTTTATATATAATCCATACTATTCTGGCCCTTTATCTGTCTTATCTACATGATACGAGTATTATTTACCTGTTCATTTATTTCCAAGCTTATATCTTATTGCTTACCATTGATAGCCATTCTTTCATCAATTATTATTTATTATTGATTTGATTGTTACTTGTTCCAAACTCCCAAAGACAATTGATGTCCAAATTAATTAACCTTTGACAAGAAAATTTGAAATGCTAATAATCATTCATTATATTTGTTGATACTTGACTTCCATTGATAACCTTTATTATTTTATGCTTTTATCTCATGTTTAATGATGTATACATGCTCACTGAGTATTTTATACTCACCCCATTGTGGTTTATAATTTTTACAGGAATGAGATAGAGAATGCTAAATCCAAGTCAGATTCTTTTCCGACTTAGAATGTCAAGTTCATCGAGGTAGAATTTTATTTTCTTAAAGTCAAAAGTGACAACTCATAGATCTCCATGGTACTGAATATAATTAGATGATTGAGTATTATAATGTTGTATGAATATTGAAATAATTGACAATTCAATGGTATTAAAAATTATAATGTGTAATACATAACTATTGATAATGACAATGACAGTGAAGTGATAGAGACAGTGGTACTAAAAATGCAAAAATAATATTTATATATCTTAAAAGAGATTTAGAAGTGTCATGTATGATTATTGAACCGTGCCTTGTATAAGGATGGCAAATTATTGGGAATATAAAAATAATTTTAGTGTAGGTTGTGTAATTTATGAAATACTCGGTTTTGGGTCTGGAATAGCATTGAAATTATAAAAGAAACTCTGACAAATTTTTTGTAAAATTTATAAGTAATAAATGGGATTCAAGCACTGATGAATGAATTAATATTGATTGAATAATTGATAAATAGATTATTCATGAGTTCTACGAGTTTCCAGTGATCTTAAGTCTACCCGTGCCCTAGGACCGTCGCGGCTCAAAAGTGAGTCGTGACAAGGTATCATTATACAATGTGCACATTGTAGACGATATGTACCCACTACCCCGTCGAAGAGGCAGTTCTGCCAAATCTCATAGGAATCAATAAGAATATGGAACAAGTCAATCAATATCAATATACAATGGCAACCTCATCAAGTAGCAGTAACTCGTAAATTTAATCAACCGAGACTGCGTTTAAGCAATGGATGAGCGATATAAGAAGCAATGGATGAGGAATATAAGAAGTAATTAACAATGGTATTACGATTAGCAATTAAAATTGGAATGAATCAAAAGTAGGACAAATCCAATCAAGAATTTGGCTCAATTAGCATGCCAATGTCATTGGCAATGATGGCATTCAAATGGTAGGCCTATGTATTTTGAACTAGGCATTTCATCGAACACTTGGTGTGCAACAATGGATAGACAAGCTAGGTTATGGTGTAACATTGACATTGCCTGCGTTATCAACAAATAGCTCACAATGCAGGCTACATAATAAACATCAATTTGCAACAATAAATACAATTAAAAGGATCAAAATGGCATGGAAAATCAAAGGAAAAAATAAGGCAAAAATCAAGGCAAAATAGACATATAGGGTTCGGCCATGGTGGCCCTTTTGAAGCAATTTTCCAATCAACATTTTAACATATTAGGCATGATAATTGATGCATATTAAACTCACCTCACACTCCAAATAAGCTAGGAAAATTGATTTTCCACCAATTCCTTCAAAGTAGGCAAAAATGACAACTTTCCAAATCTTGATTTTCTACACAAAACCAACCATAAATAATTCATCCATTAGCCTCTAATTAACATATTCTAAGATTAATTAACATTAACTAACATTAAATCAAATATCCAAATCAAACAACTTCAACCTAGGGTTTCAAATTGGGGAAAACTCTTCAAATGTATCAATTGATGCAATTAAACACTAAACCCATCTATTTTATCATCTAAAACATACAAATCATCCTTTAAACCAAAGAAATCACTTCCTTGCCTTGGTATGAAGATCCACCCGAAATCCTTTAAGGCTTGGTTCTTTAAATTCTTTGATTTTCCAAGTGATTCAAGGTTGGAAATCAATAAATCAAAGGTTGATTCAAAGTTTTCTTTAGATTTTTCTTAGATAATTGCCTGAAAAATGGTGGGAGAAGTGGAAATGTGGTTCTACCAAGGAAGATCAAGGAAGAAAATAGCTAAAAAATTTCCTAAGTGTTGTTTATATAGGTGGGTTTAATGGTAACTTACATATAAGTCCTTAAATTATCCATTAATCATACTTTTACCACATCTTCTTCTGTAATTTATTATAACAATTCTATAAAGAATTAGATTTCAAAGTGGGAACTGAAATGGCTTTTTTTTTCTATACTTTATTATAAAAATAGTTTTAGAGCCATTATGAAACTCAGACAGTTGATTTCTCACTATACCCTTAAAGTTCAACTTATTTATCATTTTGCCATTACGTAAATTTTCAGTGTTCCTAAACATTTTTCACCTCTTTCTTTTCACCATAATTTTACATAAAAATATATGATTCTTTACCCCCTGATTTGAATCAGAAATTCATTTGTCAACTGGACTGCTATTTCCCCGGGCAGTGTAATTAACACCGACATTTTCCGGGACAGTATCACAAATGTATTCTAATTGTATTTCAAAAATTATCTTTAGTTGTTTCGATGATTTCAGACCAATAACTGATCATGTTATTGTTCAATTATGGTTAGAATTCCTAGGGTATTACAAGTACAGTCCAAATCATAATGAAATTATCATTCTCTGCTAAAAGCTTGCATAATTTTTTATTCTTTTATTAGCTCGTCAAGTCGAAAACCTGAAAAGGTAGCTTGGTCAAAAGTTAGAGAAAAGTTAGTAAAAAAAAATTCATTTTCTGAGTCAATCATCATAGTAAAAGTTGCTAACAAGTCCTCGTCAGAGTCATCAAAGTCATTTCAGTATCTTGGTATCAAACGATTGTCATATTAATCTATCACGTCTCTTAGCTAATTGGCTAAGTTGTCTTTGTCTCACATCAAGGGTATGTCCTTTTATGTCAGTCGTCACATCTCTTCATCAAAGCAGTTAAATGGCTAAACTACCTTAATCCCTGTCACAACCCGGTTTCCTGGACCGCGACGGTCCCAGGGCACGGGAGATGCCAATGGCGACCGGTACTCATAGAACCTAGTATCACATGCATCAACTATAAACCTTAATTAATTATCCATTTTAGTTAGTTACTATCCATTATATTATTCTATAATTCATTCTATAAGTTTTCTGCAATTGGCTGTAACAATCATATACCATACCACAATATCATCATATAACATCATCAACATAATAATATCATCATCATATATATGTTCATCTCCTAGCTAACCCATATATACCCATGGAGCAGCTAGATAATGAACACCAAAAATAATAGTAATACAGTAATCCAGAAAATATACATCAAATACTGTGGTAGAAATCCTCGGAAGATGGACGATAGGATTATGCACTCTACTCCTCTCCTGAAATGGGTAAACAATGAAATAGTGAGTATAGATGATACTCAGTGAATTTACATGTATCATCAATAAAATATAGGCTCAAGTACAGTTATACTCATGATAAAGAATAATGGTACAGTAACAATCGTGTAAGTTTACAGAATACGTATCAGAAATCAATAAGAATAGCAATGGTCATAGTAAGTTATGGAAATCATATGGTAACACAGAAAGAGGGTCATGAAACACATAGATGTAACACCCTAACTTAAAGGCTTAGAACCTAAGTTTCAAAGGGGCAAACCTAAGGGGTTTCTTGTTTGTTTATATGTTATGTATGATGCATGTTATTGCTTAAATTGTATGAATATGCATGTTGTAGATAGTTTAACACATGTAAAAGTACATCAAAGGCTGTTAGGAAGAAATTGGGAAAAACTTGAAATTTTGTGAATTGGGGGCAAAATAGTCATTTCGCACCCCTTCGAGTTTTTATGGAATTTGATATATATCAGCCCCTAAATGAAGTTTTCCAATCTCCAATTGCTCAAGGAATGGAGATTAATTGCTGAAATTCCGAACTTCTTCAAAACCCCCAAATTGCCTTCTAGGGTTTGCAAATTTGAGCTTCAAATTGAGGGAGTAAATAGAATCCAAATGCATCCAAACTTAATAGGCCTTCTAATGGAAGTATTTGGGATAGATTGGTAAAGGTTTTACAAATTTTAGAAGTGATTTGCAAAAATGGATATTTTTGGTAGAATGGGTGACTGCACGAAAGCTTAAAATGAGATTGGTTTTGGTTTGAGGTGTTTGGAGCTGCAAATGGTTTCCAAGTCCAATGAAACTTTATAGGAACTATATTTAAGGTATTAGAAGATGATTGATGCTAGTTTTTAGAATTATGGGGGTGTTTTATGAAAATGGAAGTTTTGGACAGAAGCTTAGGTTTGTGGAAGGTTTTGGAATCTGTTTGAAGGGTTAAAGGCTTGGATGATCTTCAATCAATTTAATGCTCCAGATTTGGTCTTTATAAGGTATTATAGGAGGTTTAATGGTGGAATGGTAAATTTTAGAAGTGTTTGAAATTTGGACAGTAGCTAGGTTGAAGGTTTTGGGATTTCCAGATTTTTGTGAGATGAGGAAGGAGGAGGAGAGTATCAAAAAATTCGTGCCAAGATTAAATGGTAAGATGAAAGATACTATTAAGAACATTCAAATGAATGTAAAGAACTAAAAATTAATGAAGAACAAGGAAAATGCAGGTATTGAAATGGATGCTTGAAAATTAAAGAGTAATTAAAGTAATTAAAGTAAAGAGATAAACTTAAAGGGAAAGATAAAGGATTCTCATTCATCAACATCTAACAAATGCTG
>CANXYC012284595.1:0-13116 GCA_948193065.1 Aleurites moluccanus
GAATTCTATCTCTCTATCTGGTGGCAACCCAGGTAACTCCTCAGGAAATACATCCGAAAATTCACTCACAATAGGAATCTATTCCAAATCTTTTACTTCCTTTTGAGTATCTCGGACATAAGCCAAATATCCTTGGCATCCTTTCCTCATCAATCTCTTTGCTCCTAAGGTTGATATAACATTATATGGTGCTTCACTCCATTCCCCTTGGAACTCAAACTCCTCACCCGAAAGTGGCTTGAAGACTAACTTCTTTCCATTGCAATCTATGGTTGCATAATACTTGGATAACTAATCCATGTCCAAAATCACATCAAATTCTAACATAGACAACACAATCAGATCTACTTCTAAACTCTTACCACTTATGTTAACCATACAAGTTGGATAAAAATCATGAACTTCAATCTCTTCCTCTAAAGGAGTCGATACTACCAAAGCATTCATAAGCAATTCACATGGCACATTTAATTTCTTAGCAAAAAATGAAAAAACAAATGAATGCGTAGCTCTTGAATCAAACAACACTCTAGCAAAAAATGAAGAAACAAATGAATGCGTAGCTCTTAAATCAAACAACACTCTAGCATTCAAAGCCTGAATAGGAAGAATACCTGTGACCATAGTGTTAGAAGCCTAGGCTTCCTGCTGCGAAAGAGCAAATACTCTTCCTCTACCTCTTCCCATAGGTGCCTGACTGGTAGTTTGTCCAAAAATCTGACCTGAACCTCTACCTGCATCTGGAGTCCTATCCAAAATACCATGGCTAATGCTGGACTGCTGACCCACACTCCTCTCCCTAACCATCTGAACTGTAGTTTGAGAAGACTGGGGTCTAACTCCAAAAGAAGATTGTGGACAATCCTTATTCAAATGACCATGCTGTCCACATCCATAACATGCACCTAACCCGAAGAAACAAGGTCCTCTATGAAGCTTACCACACGTAGGACAAGAAGGGCTAGAAGTCCTAGGTGGTGCAAAACTGGTTGTACCATAACTCATCTGAGAAGCAAATCTAGAGGGATTCAGTCTCTGCTAGGATCTCCCTGATGGTCCTCTATATCTGCTCTAGGAAACTAATTGGGGAAAAATGTTCATTCTCTTTACCCCACTATCCTGCCTAGAGGAACTTCCAATCTTAGCCTTCTTCTTCTCTTCCCTTTCAGATGTAACCTCCATCTCCCTATTCTCAATTACTCTAGCTTTATCTACAAGCTTGGAGTAAGAGTCAAACTCAAGAGCAGCAAAAAATTTAAACAATGGAGCTATAAGCCTCCTACGAAACCTCTGAATCCAAGCTACTTCTGTAGGCACAATAGCTAGAGCAAACTTGCTCAATTGACTGAATTTCTTTGCATATTCTGACACAGTCATACCCGGAGTCTGAACCAACCTTTCAAACTCAATAGACTTAGCATCCCTCATTCTCTCTGGAAGAAACTCACAAAGAACCATCTCCTTGAATCTCTCCCAAGACAACTCTTCATGATCCTGAAGCATACCTTGAATACTCCGTCTGAACCAATCCTTAGCTTCGGCTTTCATCAAATACCCCACAAACTCAACTGCCCTACTATCAAGGATCCTCAAAATCTGAATTTTCTCTTCTATCTCCTCAAGAAAATCTGTAGGATCTAACTCACCTCTGTACTCTGAAGGCTTGAGCTTCAAGAATTTCTCAAATAAAACTTCCTCAACCTGAGGTACCACTACTGGCGGGGGTGGAGGAACTACTAGAGGAACTGGAATATCAGGAACTACCTGCACTGGAGGAGCTTGCTGCTGCCTTTGCTGAGTAATGAATTCAGCTAATATCTTATAGTTCCTCTGCAACTGATCCAACCGCTGAGCCATGTGAACTACATCCACTTGCGGCTCCGGAGGAACATCATCACCTCCCACTTTACCCACTAATCCTTCTTCAGAATGTAATTCTCTTCTAGGACGGCCTCTATCACGTCCTGTTCCTCGCCTCAGAGGCATCTCAATACTAATAAGAAAAACAAAGCAAACTCAGACTCAAAACACAAGATTAACATAGATCTGTACCAAAGGAATACACAACATTGATGTGACATGAATCATATGCTCCGTTATCATCTTAAACAAGCACTTATACTAGGGAACATGTACATCTATCTATCTATCTTATAATTATAAACCTATAGCTCTGATACCACCTTTGTCATACCCCGACACCACCGGTGCAACGGTCCTAGGGCAAAAGTAGGCATAAGGCCACCATAAACCCGTAGAACCCTTAACAAAACTTGTCTCAATCATAACAACATACATTCTACCCATTGCAAAACATTACATCTTATAAATCATCATTTATAACATAACATCTCTACTTGTTCCCTACCGATCAAAAGATAAATCTAACGTCAATATGGAACAAGTGAGAGTCTACAAATGCTATCCATGGCTACAAAATCAAAACATCTTATATCTAACTACGGAGCTCTAAGAGAATGTACCTCAACAGACATGATTATAAATACATATAACAAAATAATATCAAAAATAATTACATCTAAGCTTCTTGGGAAGAATAAGTCAAGAAGCTCTATCCTCTAGATTAGCTCTCTCTCGAGCTACACTAGCACCTGAAACCACATAAGAGGGATGAGCCTTCAACTCAATAAGATATGAATAACATAATGCTTTAGGTTAATCAAGAAATCTGAATATCAAATCGTGAACATGAACATATACATATACATATATACTTGGGTATGAGAGAATCCCAAGCTTTCACTTGGAAAGATCATGTGTGCTTATAATAATTAGCACTATCATAATCAAATTGTGGTTCTCATTTAGAACGGTAAAATGCCCACAAGGATGGCATTATCAAATCTCATATATGATAGAACTGATATCATTAACATACGTATCAGTAGCCTTGCTACCTTAACGTGGCACATATGATTATGCGGGCATATGCCTAGAGCTCGTGATCCCCTCTAGGTGGAACACTGATACTATATCCTATCAGCCATGTTCCCTTTATGCATATTGGACCAATGAATTTACTCTCATTGGGAAAAGCGTTCTATACATATGTATCTCAGGGTTCACAAAAATAGTGCCACTCTATTAAATAAGCCATTGCCTTACTAAATCCTACTTCGCCACTTCTTCATTTCGCAAATCCCACTTTGCAAGACCCACTTCGCAAAGGCCACTCAATGAAGCATAATATGAAGCTTGCATATGTGGTTTAGAGGTAGCCGCCAACATGAGGATTGATTACCTAGAGGTCTACGGGGACTTTAATTTGATTGTTTCATAAGCTTTGGGTAAATGGAAGATAAAAAAAAAAAAAAAAAGAGCGTTTTGTCCTTACTATCAATGCATAGCTGATCTAGCAAAAAGTTTTCATGAATTATCTTTCCATTATCTACCTCGAGCCAAGAATCAGTTCACCGATGCTTTGGCAACTCTAGCCTCTATGATAGACGTGATAGGAAATGAAATTGTACAACCTGTGGTTATTGAAGTGCGAAGGCAACCAGGTTATGATACAGCATATATGCAAGTTCAGTTAGCCGATGGTAAGCCATGGTATTGGGACATATTCAATCTTCTGAAAAATGATCAGTATCTGGAAGGGGCATCCAAATCAGACCGGAGGACCCTAAGGCAATAGGCCAGTAATTTCATACCGAATAGTGACGTGTTATATAGGAGAGCATGGGATAACATCTACCTCAGGTGTGTGACGGAAGAGGAATCTCAGCAGATTATGGAATGGGTACATAGCGGCGACGAAGCCCGCACATGAATGGTTTTACGTTGGCTAGAAAAATCACGAATCTAGGGTATTTATGGTTTACAATAAATGTTGATTGTGCTAAGTTTGTACAGAGGTGTCATAAATGCCAGATATTTGCCAAGCTTCAGAAGCAACCTCTTGTCTCATTGCATCTGACTGCAACTCTCTGGCCTTTTGCTATATAGGGTATTGATGTCATAGGGCGCATTAGTCTTAAATCTTCGAATGAGCATGAGTATATTCTGGTGGTAATATATTACTTCATGAAATGGGTGGAGGCAGCCTCTTACCACGTACGGAATTCTAAGAAGGTAGCACACTTTATCCAAACTAACATCATTTATCGATTTGGACTGCCTTTTGAGATAGTCACAAATAATGGCTCCCATTTCCAAAATGAAGTAGTAAGTCTGCTCAAGAAGAAAAAGATTCAGCACCATCGATCTTCACCCTATTGCCCTCAAACTAATGAGCAGTCGAGGCAGTGAACATAGCCATTAAGACAATTTTGCAAAAGAAATTTACCAATGATAGAGACTGGTATGAGCGCCTCCCATTTGCATTATGGGGATATAGGACCTCCATTCGCACACCAACAGGGGCAACTCTGTATTCCCTTGTATACTGGATGGAAGCGGTGCTTCCAGTTGAAGTGCAGATACGCTCTACGAGCGTTATGCAGGAAAACCAACTTAGCGAAGCAGAATGGATCAAAGGATATCATGACCAGTTGAATATCATTGATGAAAAAAGGATAGATGTGCTCTATCGAATCCAAGGGTATCAGCAAAGACTTGCCCGTCATTTCAATAAATGGTAACCAACAGGGGATTAGAAGAGGGCAACTTAGTGCTGAAGGAAATCAGAGCTCCTGTGCATGATCCAAGAAGGAAGTTCATACCAAACTGGGTGGGCCCATATGTGCTAAAAAAGATCCTGTCCGGTGGAGGTGTCATACTTATGGTTTTGGATGGGAATGAATTTTCGAATCTTTGTAATCTTGATCAACTAAAAAGGTACTTTATGTAGTTTCCATTTCATGATGCTTTATGTAAACAGAACTACGAGGACTTGATTCTCCCAAAAGAAAATTTAGATGTGAAAAAAAAATGCAAATGGAGATACGTAGGCAGCCCACCTCGGGTATGGTCCAATGCATAACAGAATTATCATTTTATGCCTAAATTAATTGATTTATGCTTGTTAAATTGAAAACCTGAATAAGGTGGCTTAGGCAAAAATTAAAGCAGTTCGGTGAGTTGAAAACTCGGAAGGGTACTTCGGGCAAAAATTAGAGCAATAAAAAAAGAGAAATATAAAATCAAAAAAAAAAAAAACAAACAAACAAAAACAAAAAAGGCAAAGAAAAAGCCTTATTTTAAATTAGATTTTATCAGTCATAGTCTAGTCTTTTTGTGTCCACTTTCGTTAAATTCTGTCTTATCTCGTCTATCAAAGTCAAAATAATAAAATTTCATTATATTTCATTCAAAAGAGTTTATATTTTTAAAAATAAAAGTCTAAAACATGATCTAAAATATGGAGTGTAAAGTCTAAGCCCGTCTTCTCCTATGATGAATATCCTCTGAGACATCAGAATCACTATTTTCAGTTACAAACATATCTGGTTCAACCTTTACCTCCAGGTCATCCTTGGTCACCTCTGTGTCTTCTAGTATTGTCGCTGCATCTGCTACAGTATCCCTAGTCTCTGAGTCTGCTTCCAACTCTGTAATCAAGGCTACTCACCTGATCTTCTTAATAGGCCAGACCTCATTGATGAACCAAGAATAATAATCCTTGATAAGCCAGCAGGGCATACAGAGTGCATCGACCGCCTCCAGCCATTCATTATAGCATGGGAAACAGGATCGGTAATCAAAGATGTAGGGTAGATAGCTCCATCTATTGGGGTGCCCTGTGACTGACCCATCTACCTTAAGACTTTGATGCCCTGATAAAATGAGGTTATGGAAATGCCCAGCAGGTAAACCACCTTATACCCATAGCTCATCTTGATAAATGAGTCAATCTCGTACCAAGAGCAGTGCCAAAGCAGATCTCCAGAATCCAACTCTAAAACCCAGGAAGTCCACTCCTTTTTTAAACCAAAACGGATCAGAATCCTCCGCATGCGGTATTGTGTAGCTAAATATGGCATCCTATCTGGAGAAGCCACCATCTGTAGGTGATCCTTTAGCCAAACATGGAAGAGAAATAAAGGTTTTTTTTTAAAAAAAAAAAGAAAAAGAAGAAGATGAGGAAGTACGAGATATTTCTACTAGCAAAATGACTGGATTAACAGACCAAGGCCCTTTAACTCTGTAGTTTCCATCTAAGCTCTACAGGGTCTCTGCTAAAATCAAATTAGCAATAGTGTAATCCCACTCCATCTGAGCAACCAGCTCCACAACTCGAATGCCTCCCCAGCTAGGTGAGCTGAAGAATAGGCATCCAACAATCAAACACAAAACCAAGACTGTCATCCTATGCTTCTGTCTTATCATGTCTCATGCATCTTCTGGGTATTGAAACTCGGTTGTGACTACAGTTAGATTGACTTGGTCTCCCATGACCATAGAGCTAGCAAGCTCTTGTCCCAATCCTAGGAGCCTCTTGAAAGAGTGAAAGTATCCAACCCAGTATTTGGGGATGGCTAGAGCAGCATTCAAATTACTTCTAAGGATAGAGCTGAATTCCTCGAAAGTAGGGCACATTTCCTTCATGCATGCTCCAAATCGGAATACGTGGTCAACAGGATCCCAAAACCTAAGACAAGCCTTCAGAAGTCCCAATCCACTTTCACACCCCTCAAAGTCAGAACAGAATGACCCCATATTTGCTCAAATTATTTTTTTCGACCTTGTTTAGGGTTTTAGTCCAAAAAAACATATGGTGGTTGTAGTAGGATTCCATGAAAAATTTTGAGTGAAAGTAAAAAAGTCAGAGTGACTTTTTTAGAAGAAAATAAGCCTTATTTATAGAAAATCAAGCCATAATGGGCTTGGGCGAGCATGCTAGGGCAGTGCCACCACCCAGCGTGGGAGGCACTGCCATAACCTTAGGGCAATACCACCCTTTTGCTGTGGCGTTTCCGCCGAGCCTCCTGAAAGGTGCCAGTGCAGTGCTGCCCTAGGCTTCATGCCGGCGGCAGCGCCCCTTTTCAGCGAATTTCCCGCCAAATATTGAATTTTTGGGATTTCGGGGGCATTTTAGGATATTTCCAAAATTCATTGGCATTTCCTAGGCATCTTAACACATTCGATTTCATTTTCATTCTAAAAAATTTACATAACATTAAATGACTTTTTTTTTTAGTTCGCATTCATAACATGGGTAGTCAACTAAAACATCGTCAATTAATGCATACATAAGGCATATATCAAACATCATCCGTACATCATAATTCATAAATAGATAGAATCAGAACAGTGCAAGAAAAGAAAAAAGGTGCTCAGGTAAGCCACTAGTCTCTCCGGTGGTGCTCATGTTGTTTTGGCTCCTGTAGCAGATTCTCCGGGTCAGGATTGTCCCTCGGGGACTCATAGCTGCGGTACCCCCTAATGCTAACAGCACTTCCAGAAAATGAAGTCATGAAGAGAGAATGAAGATTTTTAGAGAGAAAAGCTAGAGAGAGAGAGAGAAATGAGAAAGTGAGAGTGAAGGGAATGAAAGAGCCTCACCCCTATTTATAGATTTTGAGAATCTTAAAAATAACCATTATATCCCCAACTTTGGACAAAAAATAAGGAAACTTGCATTTTTCGAAGCAGTTTAGGTCAGACTCAAATGCCGACATTTCTGTTGTGTTCGTATGATTTTTCTCTGTCCATTGAGCAATCATTTGTCCAAATCAGACTTGGGATGCTTCTGTAATTCAAAAAATGACAAAACAGGAAAATGTCAGAAAAATAGAAAGTTGTCCGAAGCATGACAGATTACACTCATATACCTCTAGACACTGCAAGATGCAATTAGAATGCATTCATTCATTCCAAACATACATGAATAACCCAGTTCACCTACATCACGTCTGTCATCCAAAATGGACAATCGTGATGGGGGCAGCTATGAACACTCATTTTTCACACCCCTCGGACTCGTGCCAAGCTGAACGGTACAAACCGGAACCAAACCCGCGCTTGGGCAAACTCAGAAGCGAGTCAGAGCGAAGTCGGGTTGGAGCTGCCACCCTCCTTGGGCGGTGTCGCCGCCCCCTAGGGCGACACTGCCCTGTCTTGGGGGCGGTAGCATGGCTTCTTGCTAGAGCTATCACTGACTCGTTTGAGCTACGCCGCCGGGCCCTTTGAGCAGCGCCGCCAACCATATTGAGTGGTGTTGCCGCCCTTCTAGGGTGACGCCACCCTCTCTTGGGGGCGGCAGCATGGCTCCTTGCCAGAGCTGCTACCCCATCTTCGCCCATGTTGCCAGAAGGCCCCAGCGGTGCTACCACCCCCTTCCGGTTGCACCAGCTTGCCAATAAATAGTTGACCCCTTTCAACTAGAAAAATGGCTCTGAAATCTCTTGAAGGTGAATTTTTTTTCTTAGATTTATTCTCTTCTCCCTCATATACCTATTTTTTCTTATTTCTTTAACTCTCTTTGAGTTTAAAGAATAACTCTTTAGGGCGTGTGAAGCCTATTTTCTTTAGTTCTCTTTGAGCTAAAAAAGGACCAAACCCGAGGTGTGTGGAGGCTCAAAATTATTTTTAATATAAAATCACTCCGTTGGTTTGCTTGTTTTCTTTTGAATTGTCAGATAAAAGACAATCTGACTGTCTTCTCGGACTTCAATCGGTCCTAGGTGGAACTCTGATCCGGAAGGACAATCCGACCGTCGCTTCCCCAAAAAGCAAGGGAGAAGATAAAAGACAATTTGACCATCTTCTTGGGCTTTAAATCAAGCCAAAGTAGAACTCCGATCCGGGTGTGCAATCCGACCGCCGCCTCCCCTAAGAGCAAGGGAGAAGGTATCGTCTCCTAACTCATCTTCTTTACTTTAATAGAGCATCAAAATAAAGAATCGAAATATGATAAATTAGGCATAAAATCAACCCTCCTTCGCAAGAAGGAAGAACTGCGTGGGTTTTGATTCTCATTTAATGGGATATGCAGAAAAACTATGTAAGAGCTTCAAATCTAAAAAAAGATCAAAAATGATCTCTGTTCTATTTATTGCTTTAATTAATTGCTCCGTTGAATATATTCTTTGGGGAATGTGTGATCAACCTAGAACCCATAAGGGCTAGAGTTGATATCTCCTATTCGAGATTTTTAAACTGTAATAATTTAATTTATCGCTATCTTAACTGTTTTACTGCTTTATTTTATTGTTTTTGTCCATTCATTTACTTGCTCATGCATCTTTATATCTTATCCTTTAAACTGCTCATGAAAATATTTTAAATCAAGGTTAAAATTAAAAGCTAAGTTCAATCGAAAACCTAGTCCCCGAATCCTCTTTGGTTTCAAAGACTAGTGCACTTTATTTCCTTTAGGATAAAATTAGAGCCAAAAATGGGTTTTTACCTTAAATTTTCCCAATAAAAAAAACCTTAAGGTGGCCACTTCAAAAATATCAAAATCATTTTCAAAAGGCGCTAAGGTCGTCTCTCAATCCGTGAGAAATTGTCGCAAAATGAGCTTCCCGATCCCCCCAGACGGAGGGTGCTCGGGCGAGGCCTCACAACATTGCTCTTGCTGTAATCAAAATGGGCATATGAGAGATACATGTTTTAAGTTTCATAGAATACTTGAATGGTATAAGGAGCTTAAAAAGTAAAAGGGTTATGAGGATTATAGAAGTTTTAGAAACAAGCCTGCAACAAAGTTGTTGCACAAGTTTCAGATAATGATGCAAAGAATCTTGTAACTAACCAGGAGTTACAAAAACCTAATGCTTGGAGTAATGCAATTGCTAATGCAGTACAAAAAGAAGTCCAAAAGTTTCTGAAGGGGGCTTTACAAATTACACTAGCTATGTAAGTATTCTCTATACCACAACCCTTAATTGTTTTCATTATGCATTAGATAATATATAGATAATAGATACAGGAGCTATGAATCACATGTGTCAAAGTTTAGCAT
The DNA here is from genome assembly GCA_948193065.1 of Aleurites moluccanus. Classification (NCBI taxonomy): domain Eukaryota; kingdom Viridiplantae; phylum Streptophyta; class Magnoliopsida; order Malpighiales; family Euphorbiaceae; genus Aleurites; species Aleurites moluccanus. Next base: position 9,872 of record CANXYC012284595.1, read on the forward strand.
TATTTCATAATACTTTAACACTCAAGAATCCTATACCTATTCATTTACTTGACAAATCTCTGAAATATGTGAATCATATAGGAATTGTTGTTATACATTCCAACTTACATGTTACCAAAAGTATTTTACATTCCCAATTTCAAATTTAACCTTCTTTCAGTAAACCAATTAACTCAAACCTTACCAATACAAGTCATTTTCCTTGCCTCTCACTGTGTTTTTTAGGACCTAAGGACTGACGAAGTACTAGCCATTGGAAAAATGCAGTATGGACTTTATATCCTAGACCACACTAGTTTTCTTGTAAGCACCATAAAAAGAATTTCAATTTAAGGCTTCTGTTATTCTTGCTATTGTTAAAACAGAAAAGCCTAGTTCTTATATAACTCTTCTATTAAATAAAGTCCTTCCACCTATATTTTTTCAACTTTTGCATCTAAGGTTAGGTCATGCATAAAAAAATAAAATCGGTCATATACCTATTGCTATTACTTATGCTCCTGCTTTTGATGTATGTGAAATTTGCCCATTATCCAAACAACACAAATTTCCCTTTTTTAAAAGCCACATTCATACCACATCTATCCTAGAATTAATCCATATAGACTTATAGGGACCTTATAGGCATCCATCTTTAATAGGTGCACACTATATTCTGACTTTTGTAGATGATTATAGCAGAGTAACTTGGACATTCTTGTTGAAACACAAAACACAGACCTATTATTTTCTTAAGCAATTTTGTTTCTCTAATTAAAACCCAATATAATTCTGTAGTAAAGCACATTAGAAGTGATAATGGATCAGAATAATTAGTCATGAGTGTTGTCAACTATTTATTAATTTAGGTATAATATATCAAAAATCAAGTTTATACACACCTCAACAAAATAGTGTGGTGGAGAGGAAACATAAACATTTTTTATAAGTAGCAAGAGCTTTACTATTTCAAGCTCACTTACCTAGGAAAAATTGGGGCGATGCCATTCTCACAACTACTCACATCATAAATAAGTTACTCTTGTATGTGTTGCAATGGAAAACTCCATTTGAAACCTTTTTTGGAAAAAAAAAATACTTACCAAAATCTTAGAACCTTTGGGAGCTTATGTTTTGTTACAAGCACAAAACATAATAAGGATAAGTTTGCTCCTAGGGCAATTAAGTGAATTTTTATTGGATATATGTCAGGACAAAAAGCATACAAGTTGTATGATCTGCATGATCATGTTACTCTTATTTTTAGAGATATGGTGTTTCATGAGCACATTTTCCCTTACAAAGTTGACCATGTTTTGTCCTAAATTGAATCTCTTCTACCTAATGTTGCTATTTTACAAGACATTGGTCCCCTTTCCTTTAATTTTTCTTCTATTCCTATTTCTTGTTCACTTATATCTATTCTTAATAATGATAAAAACACTGATCACATACCTAATATAGATATCATACATGCACCTACTCCTATTATTTCCTTTCCTTCTGTTTCTTCCAATCCAACACATGTTCCTGACATTCTACAAGAACTTGTTTTATCTGACCCACCTAACTCTATTTCAGAGAATTTGACTCTTTTACCTCCTAGACAAAGTACTAGACCTAAGTCTAAACTAAAGTGATTACAAGATTTGTGTCCAATGTGCATTCACTGTCTTTTCCATCTTGTGTTAGTAATACTCAATCCTCCACTATTATTCCTTACCGTTATTTGTTGTACCTGCTTATTATTATAATATCTTTCATCCCTCACATATTACATTTGTGGCTAATGTCTCTATTATCCATGAGCCTAGTACATATAGTCAAGCAAGCAAGGATCCTAATTGGAGAGATGCTATGAAAAAAGAATTGGTAGCTTTGGAGCCAAATGATACTTAGGAATTAACAGATTTGCCTTGGAAAAAAAAAAGGATATAAATAGGTCTACAAGGTCAAATATAATCCTAATGGGACTATAAATAAGTATAAAGTTAGGTTGGTAACAAAGGAATTTAATCAATTAGCTAGTATAGATTACACAAATATTTTCTCTTTTGTTGCTAGGCTTGTTATAGTTAGACTTTTTATAGCTATTGTTGTAGCTTCTAGTTGGCCTCTTCACCAAATAGATATTAATAATGTCTTTTTGCATAGCTATTTAAATGAAGAAGTCGATATGGTGCCTCCTCAAGGCTATATTCTTTCTAATTCCTCTAAGGTTTGTAAATTAAAGAGATTTCTATATGGTTTAAAATATACCTCAAGGCAGTTGAACCTAGAATTCACTGCTACGCTTCAAGCTTATGGGTTATATCAATCTAGTTATGATAGTTGCCTCTTTACTAAGTCTTTCAATGGTCATTTTTTGACTCTTACATTATATGTTGATGATGTACTACTTACTGGCACCTATGAATCTGATCTTTTGGATGTCAAGGCATACCTAGATTCTATCCTTACTATTAAGGAGTTAGAATATGCTAAGTATTTCATTGGTTTTTAAATAGCTAGATCCTATGATGGCTTGTACCTCAATAAAAAAATGTATTAGATATATTGAAAGATATAGGTTAAATGGCTCCCAAACCTATTTATATTCCTCTTCTTGTTGGGTTGAAGCTTTAAGAAGCTTTTGCAACATTGTTATCTAATCTATAGCATTATAGAAGGCTTGTTGGGAGATTCCTTTGTCTTAATCTTACAAGGCCTGACCTTACTTATGCCACCCAACAACATAGTCAGTTCATGACTACTCCTACAAAAGCTTATTGGCAAGCTGCAACACATGTTTTTTGATATCTCAAAGGGACAGCTTCCCTTAGTCTTTTTTATCCAACTTCGGTTTCTACTTAACCCACTGCATATAGTGATGTAGATTGGACATCTTGTCCATATTCCTTAAAATTTTTGACTTGATATTGCCTTTTTTTTTTTGGATAACTCTCTCATTTCTTGGAAAAAAAAAAAAACAACTCATTATCTCCATATCCTCAACTGAAGCCGAATACAAGAATATGCTACTACTCTTTATGAAATTCAGTATGTTTCCTGCCTATTATCAGAGTTCCATATTTATGTTTCATTTCATTGTAATAATAAAATAAAAATTTAGAATGTAACACCTTAGTTGAAACCTTAGCAGTAAAGCTTAGGCATATGACCGGGTTAGGGGGTGCTTCTATGTTTTTGCATGATAACATGTTATTTGAATTTATAAATGTGATTTTGATGTCCATATGTCGATAACTTCATGATATTATGCTTAC
>CANXYC012285049.1:0-21338 GCA_948193065.1 Aleurites moluccanus
TTTTTTGTGTGTGTTTGATTTTATATATATATATATATATATATATATATATATATATATATATATATATATATATATATATATATATTATTAATTAATATAATTTTATATAAGGAATAATTAAATAAATATAATAATTAATTAAGTATAATAACGGGGATGAGGATCTCCACGGGATGGAAAATACACTCCTCGTTCCCGCTCCTCTGCTAATGGGAAAAAAATATTCTCCATCTCCTTCCTTATGAGGAGTTAAATCGGGAAATTCTAATTCCGTTCGAGACAAATTTTTACGGATAACGAAAATTCTCCACCCCATTGTCATCCCTATAGTTATATCCAACACCCCCTTACAGGAAGAGGGTCTAATAATATTCCACAAGATTCTGCCTTACCATTATCCCTATTCAATCTGTTGGAAAATTTATTTCACTATAATATTCCAATCTCTCGCCAAAAGTCACTTTATACAATTCAAAACATTACAACTAACATTAAACACAGTAAACTTACTATTATTATATCCACTACTATTGTCTGCTTCTGTTGTGCACTCTTGAATTCTTATCTCTCATATAAAGTGGGGTCCTATATAAATTACACATAACTCTACATCAGTAACAGAACAAATTCCAAAATTCATTGAAAAATCACTTATTCAAGCACCAATATGATCTCGATAATGGTTCAATATTCTTTTATGTTTGTTTTATTCGGTTTCTTTGTATTTATCACGTTTTTGTTTTATTTGTATTTCTCACTTTTTTGTATTTGAATTTTATCAAATGTAATTATAGGATACATCCAAAGATGAATGCTAAGAATTTTCTTTATATTGAATTTTTTTTTTTTACTTTGTTCATATTATTAAAATATATAGTATGATTTAAAAATAATAAAAATTAAATAGATTACAAAATATTATTTTTATATTAATCAACTTTTATAATAATTTTATTTTTATATATTTAAATCTTCCTTTATCCTTAACACCCCTCTTTATTTGACGATTAAAATTTACAAAAAAAAGTTAATAGAGTTTTATCAATAAAATTTATATAATCAAATAATATTTGAGTATTCATAACTTTTATTTTTTTTACTTGTTTTTTGTGCAATTTATGTGTGTAATAGATAATTCTCAAATTTTTTAAGAGAAAAAATCATTTGGTTGCAATAATTGATATTCCAGTTTAAAGACCAAAATTTAGGAAGAAATTTAATTGTTATAAATGTTAATTGTTTTTATTTTACTTATTTACTATATAACTTGTTTACTTATATCAAACAATAATTTTTACATGGGTTAATTATTATTTTCTCTGTGTAGAATGATCTAATACATTAAATTCACCTGACTTTTCAAAAATACACTAATTTTTAAAAAATACATTAATTTCCTCCGACGATTGTCCCTTTATACTAGTACACTCTTCCGTTTAATTTTATCATTAGTCAACTCTAAAATAGTCAACAAAAATAATAAAAAAACAAAAATACTTTTACTATTTATTTTTAATTAATTATATTATATTTTTACTTTAAAAAAAAATTCACAGAATTTCCTCCATATTTGGGATAGGGGAATCCTATCAAGAATTCAAGATTAACTATAATACCAAGGTAGTATTGATATAATATGCACTAAGATAGATCCTATTTATTTATTTATTTATTTTTGTATGATCATATAGTATTTAAATTTACTAAATTTAATTAATCTATACTTGAGTTGAAAGGAATACAAAAAGAGATAAAACTCTCACAATACTTATTTTCTTCATTCACAAAATTTGAATTCAAAATTTTATTTAAAAAAAATAAACTCCTTACGATTTGAATCAATACGTATCAATATATATTGGTATCCCATCCTCCTTTTATAAGTCTCAATACAAGAAAGTAATGTTGTAACATTCCAAGAACCAATGACCAATACCTAAACAACGATGCAAACCTCTACCATTCATCATTAGCTTTCTCAATTAAAACTTTTAATGCTGCTGGATCATTCCTTTAGTTTAACTTTCTATGATAATATATTTTAGCCAAGTCCCAAATCCCTAAAAAATAGAATTGCATGACATGCACATGCGTGGAGTAACAAGAAATGAAGAAAATTGAATCCCATGCAACTTAAGTCATTAGTTTTTAAACCTATACTTCCATTTTTATTAAATAATTGGATTCAATTGAAAGGCCTAAAAGAATTCTACCCTATTCCATAATCCTCACTCCATCAACCAAAAGACAGTGCCAACACCTTGAGTGCTCTTAATAATAGCACAAGATTTATCGGGTAATTAGCTAAAATAAAATACTAACGTTTAGTATTATTTTTTCAATTTCTTTTCACTCACAAATCATCTACCGAAATCCTTATATGAAAATTTAAGGTTTTGTATTATATCATTATCTCCGGCAGACTAAACATGCCACATAAAAATCATATCATCACCCCTAATTGACTAAGCAAGCTAATGACTCCTAAATTTATTAGATGACTTTAATAATTTATATAAATTTTTGCATAGAAGGCAGCAACTCAATTATTCAAATTTAAGATCTATTAAATGATCTTATATTTAAATTAATAAATAACCTGTTTAAATTTTAATATGATAAAATAATTCTTTATTTTATTTCAAAAATTAAGTTAAAAAAATATTTTTACTTAAAAAATATTTTTAATGAAAAAAGTAATCAAGGGTTTTAGATTTATCAATTAATTTTTAGAAAAAAATTATTATTTGCATTTATGAAAATTATATAAATTTTAACTTATAAGACTATTTTTACTTAAAAGAATATTTTGATGAAAAAATAAAAAATAAATAAAAAAATATTAGTGAAAATAATTAAAAGAATATTTTGATAAAAAAATTCAAAAAATATTTTAAAATGAAAAAAATATAAAAGAATTAAAACGCAAAAAACATAAATGACTAAAAAATTAGTAAATTTTGTTATTTTTTCAATGGGAATCACTAAATTTTAGCAGACATGACTTGCTTAATTAACTAAAAACAATAATGTCTCCTACACAACATGCTTAATGTAAGTACTCAACACTTCACGTCAAATTTTCAGGCAAAGATTCCAATAGAGTAACCTGTCGATGAAAAGAAATTGAAACTTTAGTTAGTATGAAAGAAAATTTTTCTTTAGTGACCAATTCAAAAAGAACACTAAAGTTTAGTATTTTTTTTAGCTAATTACTTGAATTCTATCTCTACTTGGAAGCTATATGAGAAGAAATAGATGAATGCATAGCATTACTAATTCTCCATGTGGTAAGAAACTAGGAAATAAAAAATGTTTGAAAGAATAGAAAGATCAGACCTTGCATGCAGGTTGAGGAGAACCTATAATAGGTAGAGAAGCTCATGATAACATAATACTCTTTAAAAGAAAGCAACAAGAAGCGCAAAATCTAGCTAGATCATCCTTAAAAACTTGATCCGGAAAATAATTATCATGCTAACATTTTTAGAAGATAATTTTAAGGAGAAGTCAGATTCACACAAGAGGACAAAAGCACAATAAATGAAAAATAGAGAGAATCTTACTTTTTGATAAGCAAAATTTCATATTAATTTGCCATCAATGCTAGGTATAGACGAGAATCCTCAAACTTCTATGCACAATAATCTTACATTAATATCACAATTCAAAAATAATTCCTCATCACTGACCGGAATTTGATAAATAAGACAGGTATCAATACTAAGATTATCTTCCAATATTGACATTCTTCCTGCAATGAAAATTGGCAGCAATCAAACTGTTAACTTGCTGACCTGCCCTTGATAACTCGTTTGTTGTGTTCTCTAATGCCCTTTTATATCTGCAATAATGAAAGCTGCAGAAGGTTACCAAGGAAAAGAGTAGAGACAATAAGAATTCCTACTCCATATCAAAACATTTTTGAACTAACACACTGGCATAAACATTTTTCACAATTACAACTTCGATATTTTCCATTCATTGTGCACCGATTAATATGTGTCTTAGGATATTCATTCCACCCAAATTGGTAAAACCCGAATTAGTTTTTCATTCTTCTTGCCTCAGCCTTCCAGTCTCTTCTACCAAACTTGGTTTTCATTTCACTATCTGCCAAGCTAAGAGAATTCTCAGAATGACTTTTCCTCTCTAGCGGTGGTTCTACTGCCACTCCAGGGGCCAAACAGTGTGTTTGACTTTCATTATTTAAGTTCAGATCAGAAATAACAGCTGCAGTAGGTGTTTCTCCAATATTTTTACGCGCATGAGCTCTTCTTGCATCCTTTTTCCAATTTCGTTTACAATGAACACGGGTTATGTGATTGTCATGATTCCCATTCAGTTGCAGTTCTCTTTGTGGTATAGTTGTTTGGTTTGTCACAGAAGCCTTCTTCATATCTGCTTCTAGACGTTTCCGGGCCCTGTATCTACGTTGCCGTTCTCGGTTTTTTAGACGACGATTCATAATATCATTACGGCTCCTAGGGCGGTCTTTTTGTTGAAGAGACTTCAAAACAATACTATCTTGTGTTGCAATTACATTCAAATTTCGCCTGTTCTCCATTTTGTATACTGAGTATCAACTGTATGAATAAAATTAAATAAAGAATAGAATTTAAATAATAATTATACACATAAAATTTAATTTGATGGAAAACACTTCATGTGTACTACAACTGCAATAAAGCTTTTTTATCCATGCAACATACAAACCACTAACTATTCCATTAGCCCAACAATATAAATATGTGGTTGGAGAACAAATGAAGGAAGATTTGCAATATCATTAGTATACACAATAACACTTCATACAAGTTGTCTACAAACAAAATTGTTCAAAAAGCTTGTAAAATGTCAAGTGGGGATCTAACATATTCAAAACCCTTTTTCTTAAACATTAGCAAGAAGAAAACCTAATTTATATAAGGTCATTAGCATGACATTTTAAGATGTATTTGTCTTTTGCTGAACCTAAAAATAGATGCAAAATTTGCTACAAATCTTAAATGTAAGTATGTAACTCTTATAAGACCCGGCACTTTGAGACTATAGATCATAATACAAACTCATTGTACAGAGACCTAAAATATAACAAATTGTCATCATAACCAGAATATTAGGATCACAAAAACTAAAGGATACATGCATAATAATGTAGGCAGTCAATGGGCATAAAATATATTTTCAGCTTAATGCATCAATAACATAATCAACTAACGGGTTCATTCTTGGCATAAATTAATTAGCATAACATCATTTTTTTTCGCACTTCTTAAAATTCTTCCACAATAATAGCAGTCCTTTTTTTCCCCTTCTTCTTTCTACCAAATGATCCATTTATGTAGTTATACATATGAAGTAAACAATTAGGGTTTGATGATCTTCCGAATCCCCAAATTCCAAAATTATATTTCTTTTCTGTTTTCCCATCTGTTTTCTCCATTTAAGAGCATTTACTCTTTACTCGGTAAACCTTAAATAGTTACTTACTAACGATAACATGGTGACTCAAAAGCTGATCAAGTACATTAATTGGGTTTTAGAAATTAATCCTCAAAACCTAACCAAAACTCCAAAAGCTAGCTATTATTTCATTTTCTTCGAAACAGAAATGGCAGGCATTAGCCATTCAACAAATTAATAAACACCCCATGCTTTAAAAGATTAAGGAAACTTGGAGAAATAGCAAATACCCAGTGAAATGCTTTGATTAATATCAAGCAAATCAATTATTTAAGCTAAAAAAAATGCAAGTAGCGAAATACAGTGGAAAGATAGTAAACAAATGTAGAGAAAATATGTAAGAAAGAGACAGAGAACAGTTACCTCATAAAATAAAAAATGCAGTGATTTGTGAGGTTTGATTTTGCACAGATAGTAGATTTGGATGCAACTGAGAAAGCGGTGATTGTCGGATTCGGACCAAACTGGTTTTATATCAAACAATAGCATGACCCAATAAAAAAAATATATAACTATAGAGATGCAAAGCGTACTGGCTTCGTGGCGCAGCTGTCTAGCGCGCAGGATTAGTAATAGTCAAGTTATCCTGAGGTCTAGAGTTCGAGCCTCTCACACCCCAAATATTGTCTTTAAGTTTTTGTTTCTTCTTTAGAAATTAAAACAATCTTTAGGTATTATGTTTACTTTGTTTCAAATATATTTTTTCACTAATCTCCCTCGTCCCGCATTTTTTTTTTAATCTTTTAGAACTATTTTTTTATAGAATTGAAAAAGATATTTTTCATTAGTGTTTTAGTTTTACATGCACAAATTCAGACTATCACTCTATTTTTTTTTTACTATAAAGAATTATATACATAGAGAAAAATCAACGTCAAATAACAAACATAAAGAAAAATCAACATCAAATAACAAAACCCATCTTCATCTTTATTTTCATCATCTCCCATTTTTCCCTCTTATCCCTTCTTCATTCACTATCCAATAAAATCGAGAAACTAAAAAAAAAAAAAAAAATCTTAAAGATTGTGAAATCTGTGTATGAATATAATTTTGAAACTCAATTTTTATGGGCTTCAGAAAAAATTTGAAAAAGTATAAAGTATAAAATATATAGAGTTATGTTCCATCTATATGTCTGTAAGTCATTTTATGAACTTTTATGTATGTGAGGATATATTTCACCTCGACTAGGATAGGGTCATATTACTATTTCTGCAAACAGTCTGAGATTATCTATTTATTTTGATGACCTTAGATGCTAAATTAGATAAAGAATAAAACATAAAAAGTATTAATCTATATATGATATAAGTTCTTGAAAAACACTTTTTCAATTGAATATCTAGAGCCCAAAATCGAAGTGATTGAGACCTACTCAGATATTACTTATAAAGAAATAGAGTAAATTTTGAAACTTTTATAATAAATTATGTTGTATATATTTTGATCCAAATTTTTGATATGTTAGATCCTTATATGTTTAGTTTAATTAAGAAAAAGAAGTAAGATAATTGGATATTTGTAGCCTAAAATCGAGGTGGTTGAAGCAGTATTGCTGAGGTTATTTCAGCATGGTAACTGCAGAGAAACATAGTAAACTTTAAAAATTCATCATAAATTATGTAGTGCATATTTTGATCTGAATTTTGGATTTGTGATAGCCTTAAGTGTCTAATTTAAGGAGAAAGAGAATTGAAGTAATTAAATATTTGTATCTCAAAATTGAAGTGGTTAAGTAAGTGTTGACGAGGTTATTTTAGCATGAACGGTAGCAGTAGAAACTCTATATTAAAAAAAGCAGTCTCTCTTATTTTTCACTTGAACTTCAGATCTCTTCTTTCTTTCTTCTTCTTTATTCACCAGCCAAACCCTAGATCTTTCTCTTTTCTTTTCAAGGCATTAATACTTTAATTAATGCATTATTCTTAGAAGAAAACACTTTAAGTTAATATCTAAAACCTCCTCCAAGCTAAGTTCTTCAAGATTTTTTCATTTAAAGGAAACAAGGTAAATTCTTAAAAGTATTTTTTTGCCATGGATTAAAGTTAATGGATGATTTGAAGGTTAGGGTAAAATCATGAATAGTAGAGTGAATTGTGATTATTTATCTAAACCTTCACTTTTTCCATGAGAATGGATAAATTGATATTTTTGAAATCATGTGTAGACATCTTAAGATGTTTAGAACTATAATGATTCACCTTATATGTTTATGATTAAGGAAAATCCTAATTTTAAGATTTTGGGAAAAATTAATTTTAAGTTAAAATTTACAGACATGGATGATAATAAAGATATTTACAAGTTATTTCAAAATATATTACATGTTTTAGAGTTATAAAATTTGTGAAGTGCCTAAACTCTAGTTTATGACTTTAAGTTTTGATTGACACATTTTTGATATTGTTTTTCCTATATATTTTATTAATATTTATTAGCAAATTTGATTAGTTTTTATTTATATTTGATAGTATTTTTAATCAATTTCTAATAATGATTTGGCGAGAATTTTTCTATGTTTTTTACTATTTTTCAAATATTTTTAGTAAGAAATTATGCAAAATAGGAATTTGGACCAAAGACTTAGCTAAATGGGCTGGAATTCTGGACTACTGACCATTCTCGGGTACAAATGGGTGTAAGCCTGAAGTAGTAGCACAACACACACATGCTACACCTTGACACGCCCATGCCGGTCCAATACACTCATGCTACACCTTGACACACCCGTCCTGTCACACCATCATTCCAACATGCTCATGCCATCTCCAACACGGCCGTGCAGCTCATTCCAATTCATGGCCAGATCCTTTCTTAAGGCCCAAAACTTAATACAACCTTGTAACAACCAACACACCAGTGCAATGAAAGCTGGAACAGCTCATGTGCGTGTTATCAGGTCAACATGTCCTTATTGCACTGAAAATTGATCTGTGATTTTACACAGTGATTTCAATTTCAAAATTTCAACAGATTTGATTTTGGGCCAAATAAGAAAAGAAGATTGTATGAAAATTAATTTCCAACCAAGGAAGCATAATGGGGGATGTTGTCTACTTACCAAATAAAGACCAAGAGGAAGATAAAGGGAAGATAATAGGAAATTAGAGTAGATGATTTTTACATAGAAGCTTTGCTTTTTTTTTTTTTTTTTCTTTTCAAGACCAAGAACACTTAGTTGAATTTCAGGTTTATTATCTTTTATAATTTTCTCATCTTTGTAAGGGGTTATCCTAGGCAATCATACCTAATGATAGTCTCATTTTTCGTATGGTAAAATTAGAACGATCATATTGCAATTTAATTTCATATTGGTTTATTTGTTTGGATTAATTACAAGTTGTTTGTGGTCACAATCAATGAACAAGTAATTTAGAAGCGTTTATCAATCAAATAAATTTATTCCTTTAACCTTTTAATTTATTGAATTGTATGTTGTTGATTATCGTAAATATAATTGAATTAATTGAATGGTTATTGGTGTTAGTTCGAACATGAATCATATTATGTTAAAACATTCATTCACCTTGAATCCTAAATTACTATTTATTGCTTGAATCAATCTATTTTTATTATTTTATTTTATTTTCTCTTAATCTTCTTTTCTCTAATTCTCTCAATCCATAATATTGCTATTGTGTACACTTTAATTGCTCACAAACCCACTCTCTTGCTCACAATCACCCACTCACTCACAATTCCTCACAAAAATCACTTTGCTCTCTCTTTCTCTCCCCAGGTCACTGACTTCTTTGGCTCTTTTTTATTGCAGTCATAACAAAAGCCTTAATTAGAGTGTTTAGAATTTGTATTTATTTTACTATATGACAACTATCAATTGTATTTACTCTGACCAAGTCTTCTTGGTGGAGAACGACTTTGGGTGTCCTTACCAATAATCGCTACAATTTTCTCATGCACTTGCGAGTATAACCATAGCCTTTATTTTCACTATACATTTTAGAACGGTCCAGTTTTTAGCGCCGTTGTCAAGGAAGGCTTTAGGTGTAATTTTAGTGCAATTGAATTTTTGAGGTTATTGTTATTTATGTTGCTTTGTGGTTTTTATTGAATTTCTGTGATTTTTGATATTTTTAATATTTGAATTATTTTTGTTGATTTTAATTAGTCTAATTTTTGGTTAAAAAAAAAAGAAAAAGAAAATGAATAAATTTTTTTTTTGGGTGAAGCTTGTTAAAATAGCCCATTGTTTCTTTTGTTTGCTTTGTGAATTTGCTTTAGCTAGTTACTGTATCTCTATTTGCTTTTGTGAATTTCCGTTTGATAACCTATTTCATCTTATTCTTTGTTTTGTCTTTTTGTAATAATTTTTGCTATTGTTTCTTTTCTTTACTTTTCATTTCATTGCTCTTATTTGTTATTTCATTTTACTTTCTTACATTGCATTTTAATTTATTTGCTATTCATTCTTACTTTTAATTTACTTGCAATTTAATTTTCTTAATTAATTTATTTGCCCATATTAAAAATAAAAAATAATAAAAATAGTAAAAATAAAAAATATATATATAAATGAAAAATACAAATATTTATATTTTATTTAGTTGGTTTAATCTCTTTACTCAATATCAAAATCGAGAGTTTGCCCCTTTAATTGATAACATTCATAGGATAAGAAGACACAGGAAAACCGTTCTTCCATATTTTGAACAATTATTTTATGAAAAGATCTTAAGGCTATTCTTAGGAAAATCTGATAAGATCTTAAAACTACTCTTAGGATGGTATAATAAGATCCTAAAGCTGCCCTTATGATGGTTTGAAAAGCTCCTAAGGTTATTTTTAGGAAAGTCTGATAAGATCCTAAAGCTACCCTTAGGATAGTCTAAAAAGCTCCTAAGGCTACCTTTAGGAAAGTCTGATAAGATCCTAAAGCTACCCTTAGGATGGTCTGTGTAATACCCTAGAAAGCTACCATAATTGAACAATAACATAACCATTTATTGGTCTGGGAATACCGAAATAACTAAGGATAATTTTTGAAACATAGTTAGAATGCATTTGAGATATTATCCCGGAAAATGTCGGTGTCAATTACACTGTCCAAGAAAATAACAGTCCAGTTGACAAATGAATTTCTGATTCAGACAAGGGGTAAAAAATCATAAATTTATATGTGAAATTATGGTGAAAAGAAAGAGTTGAAAAATATTTAGGAACACTGAAAATAAGAGTAATGGCAAAATCATAAATAAGTCAAATTTTGAGGGTATAGTGGGAAATCAACTGTCTGAGTTTCAGAATGGCTCTAAAACTATTTTTATAATAAAGTACAGATAAAAAGAAACTATTTCAGTTTCCACTTTTAAATCTAATTCTCAATAGAATTGTCAGAATAAATTACAGAAGAAGATGAGGTCAAAGTATAATTAATGGATAGTTTAAGGATTTAAATATAATTTGTCAATCTTACTTACTATATAAGTATGCCTTAGGAGATTTTTTAGCATTTTATTCTCTTCCTTTGCCTTGGACAAACCACCATAGCATTTCTCCTCCATTTCTTAAGCTTTTTCTTAAGGAAAACTTAAAGAAAACCATAAAACCAACTTTGATTCTTCCTTTTCCATCAAAATTTTGCTTGGAAAATCAAAGGAAATCAAGAACCATCACCATATAGATTTCAGGTGGATCACCACTAAAAGGTAACAGGTTGATTTCTTTAGTTTAATGGTTGATTTAGGTGTATTAGATGATGAATTAGATGAGTTTAGTGTTTAAATGCATCAATGGATGCATTTGGTGAATTTTTCCCAATTTGAAAACCCTAGATTGAAGTTGTATGATTTGAATCTTTAAATTAGTATTATTTAAAGTTAATTAAGGTTAGATTATATTAATTAGAGGCTAATAAATGAATTATTTGTGATTGATTTGGTGTATAAAACAAAGATTTGGAAGATTGCACATTTTGCCTCCTTTGAAACTTAAGGTGGAAAAATCAATTTTTCTAGCTTATTTGAAGTATGAGGTGAGTTTAATATGTATCATTTAACATGGCTATAACATTGAATTGATGATTGGAATTCTTCTTTGAAAGCCCATCTTTGGCCGAACCACCTAGCACTATTCACTCCTTTGATTTTTCTTTGTTTTTCTTCTTAATTCACATGCTTATTTGATCCTTTGAATGATGTTATTTGTTGAATATATAATATCTATTATAATGCCTACATTGTGAGTTATTTGTTGATTATATAGGCAATGTCAATGTTGTACCATAACCTAGCTAAATTGTCCATTTAATGACGCACACCATGTGTTTGATAAAATGTCTAGTTCATTTTGCCATAGGCCTACCATTGTTTCATCCATAGGCCTATCATTTGAATGCCATCGTCGCCAGCGATATTGGCATATTAATTGAGCCAACTTCTTGACTTTGATTGTCCAACTTTTGATTCATTCCAAGGTTAATTGTTATTCGTAATACTAGTGTTTATTACTTCTTCCATTGTTTATTCATTGCTTTATTACAGTTTCATTCGATTAAATTCACGAGCTATTGTTACTTGATGAGAACATTGATGTTTATTGATATCGATTGACTTGTTCCATGCTTTTATTGATTCAAATGAGATTTGACAGAGCTGCCTCTCCGACGGGGTAGTGGGTACAGACCGTCGGCAATGTGCACATTGTATAATGATATCCTAGCTAGGAAGGGTTAACGGTCCTAGCCATAAGACCTAATCAATCTTATATATATTGATACATGTGATATGAGTTTCATGGCCCTTTACCTGTCTTATCCATGTGGTATAGCTTCATTGACCTGTTTATTGACTCTACAGTCATTCACTATATTATGATTCCTTATTCAGATATTGTTGAATAGATTAATATTTATTGATCCTCTGCCTATTATTTATTGATATTCCAGCCATTTCTTATGGTTGATGCATATTAGATTCATAAAGTATTTTATACTCACCCTTTCATTTGTTTTCCCTTTCCAGGTGCAGAGTAGAAGACGGATTCTTGACTGTTGTTTTCTGAGGAATTCTGCAGTGTCTATATAGCAGTGTAATTATTTTAAACACTGTATTTTGTATGTATAATTTAGTTGCTCTATGGTGTAAATGACATAGTTAGACTATGATTATACATGTATGGTATAATTTGAAGTTTAATTAATGTTTGGCATGAGATGATGGTAATTACAGCCAATTGTAGAATAAACGACAGACATATTACAGAATGTCAGATTGGAACTTAATTAAGAAATTGATAGTATTTGATTATTGTATGTGATACTGGGTTATACGAGTGTTGGTCGCCTCTAGCATCTCCTGCATCTTAGGACCGTCATGTTCAAAAATCGGGACGTGACAGTCTGAAAAGCTCCTAAGGCTACCCTTAGGAAAATTTGATAAGATCCTAAAGCTACCTTTAGGATGGTCTGAAAAGCTCCTAAGACTACCCTCAGGAAAGTCTGATAAGATCCTAAAGCTACCTTTAGGATGGTATGAAATACTCCTAAGGTTACTCTTAGGAAAGTCTGATAAGATTCTAAAGTTACCCTTAGGATGGTCTGAAAAACTCCTAAAGTTACCCCTAGGAAAGTCTGAAAAGATCTTAAGGATACCTTTAGGAAGGTCTGAAAAGATCCTAAAGATACCCTTAGGAAGGTTTGAAAAGATTATAAGGATACCCTTAAAAAGGTTGCTATAGGTTGAAAAAAATGGATTTTGATCTCAAACATCTTTCAGGATAAAATTAGGTGGAAAATGGATTTTGATTTTTCTAACATCTTTCAGAATGAAATTAGATGAAAAATAGATTTTGGTTTCAAACATCTTTCAGAATGAAATCGAGTGGAATATAAATTTTGGTTACCAATGGCTACACGAGCTTAAAATGATTTTATTTTACTAAGAGCTCCTTGGACTTAAAATGATTTTTGTTTGCTAAGGGTTGCTTGGGCTTAAAATGATTTTGGATTTTTCAAGGGTTGCTTGGGCTTAAAATGAATTTTTTTTGCTAAGGGCTACTTGGGCTTAAAATAATTTTTGTTTGCCAAGGGTTGCTTGGGCTTAAAATGATTTTTGATTTACTTTTGATTTACTAAAGGTTGCTTGGGCTTAAAATGATTTTGGATTTTCCATGAGTTGTTTGGGCTTAAGATTATTTTTTGTTTGCCAAGGGCAGCTTGGTCTTCAAATGATAGATATCTTTTCAAGTTCGACATGAAATGAGCGAGACTTGAATGATATGTGACTTTTGAACCTTCAAAGTCAGCGCGAATGATGCATGGCTTAGGAAAAGTTTTCAAAGTCTGTAAAAATAATATGATGCAATTTAGGATACCCTAAATTTAGAAAGAGTTTGATGAGATGCACGATCATAACTCTATGCTAGGCTGTCATGGAAATGAAAACCTAAACCATCTTAGGATAATCAATTTTTTTAAAAAGCAAACCTAACTCCGTTTTAGGTTGAAGATATGCAATTACCCTTGGAGGGTTTGATAAGTTTTGATTGACACAAATTGAGATTCTTAGTTTTATATGTGCATCCTATTTCTAGTCTAGTCATGCAAAAATTGTAAATATTTTTTTTGGACTAGATATTTTGAACCATTGAAAGATTGATCTAAATTGTAAGGTGATAATTTATGAGAAATATCATATTAAAGATTGAAGTTTTAGTAGGATGCCCTATTTTTGGAAAAAAGGATAATTTGCCAAGTTAGATGGAATTTTGTTTAGTCTTGGCTTGAGATTTGGTTGAAAGGATGAGGTCATTTTAACTTGGGCTTTCTAAGAGTGATTTGGATTTTTATAGAGATGACCCACTTTTAGGGAATGGCATGTTGAAAGAGATGACCCACTTTAGGGGAATGATGCTTTAGATCACTTTGATGATCATTGAGGTTGAGTGGGAATTGGCAATTTATTTGGCATTAATTTTTCTATTTACTGAGTTATATTCATTCTATGTTTTGTTTTTAACATTTTAGACTGTAGGTAGTGGATATCTAGAATTTCTTGCCCTTCTTTCTTCAGTAAAAAAACTAAAGCTATTCATTTAATTGTTCTTTTGTTGGATATTTTTTTTTTTGTTAATAGCTCCATGGAATCTTTGAAAGTATGTTATTTCAAGGACCATATATTTAAGAATATTACAGAAGGTCATACTACGAGCACAACAAATGGAGATAAAACTCCAAACAAAACTCAAAAAGTATAAAAAAAGGACAAAAAACTATTATGCTACACTATGAACTAAAAAAGATTAAAAACAACAAAGAAAGAAGTGGATCTACAATAGTTGGTGCCTATGGATTCAAAAAGAAACTCATTCTTAAAATAAAAAAAATACCCAACCCTATTATTTTTAGAATAAAATTTTATTTTTTCTACTTTTAAGTAAAAAATTCAAATTTGAATCTAATTATTAAGGTCTTATATGCATTTTTCACTAGATTATCTATGACCTAAGTGTGCTATTTTTAGAATATATTTTCAATAATTAGAAAAACACCATATAGCCATTGTAAAATTTAAATTTTATTATAACAGTTAAAGTATGATTCAATCATATTTTCTTATGTAGCTAAATTTATCTATCTATATAGATAGTTAATCGATTTATTCCAAATATAAGGCGGATATTTTATGCTATGGTTGAGCATAACTAAAATTTAGTGGGCTTTGAAATCCTTTGCCATGCATAAATGATTATTCAATTTAGGTTATGTGATTTTAAAAAGTTCAATTAGATCCAAAATTAAGTCTAGGTATCAAATTGACTCAAATTTTTATTTTTAATTCTATTGAGTCTAATTTTTGTTAAAAATAAAATAATAATTTTTGTAGTTTAAATATTTTTTTTTATTCTAAAAATAAGTAAATCACTAAGAAACTAAATATCTAAAATGACAAGAAAAAATAAAGGAAACAAAAAACCAAAACCTCAAATTTACCGCATGTGAAGAAGAGTGTCACTTTTTTTGCTTTATTTTTTCTGATTGTGAAACGGTTAGTACTATAGCCTTCACCAAGAAGAGCATTTGAGATGGCAAATGAATTTTATTGTAAAAGATTGTATCAGCAGTTGCTTGAAGTGTTGATCTCTTTCCTCTTCTTATTTTTCTTCTCTCTCTTGAGGTGCTAGTCTTTCTATCATGGAATGGTTCAACAAAAAAATTGAAAATCGATTGAGTGGCGGATTCGGTCCACCATCATTTATTCTGTCCATAAAAATCTGTCCAAAAAACTGATAAACCGGTCGGTAAAAATTTGTCCAAAAAACTGATAAACCGGTCGGTAAAAATCTGTCCAAAAAATTGATAAACCGGTCGGATAGCCGGTGACCTAATTAACCCCAGCTGGTTTTCCCTAGTCAGGCGAGTCAAGCTTTTTAATTTTATGTTTTATTAATTTTTAATCAAAACGATAAAAATGCCGCAACTTTTAAAGGATTGGAAATTTATAACTAGCAGTAGAAGCTCTTTAATTAAAGTCTCATGTATTGCCGTATTGGCCCAAGCCCAAAGACATGTTGTCGAGTCTTTGTGATGTTCTTTTATAAGTACTTATCATTCTCTACCTATCTTATTTTTCGATGTGGGATTGCAATTTATGGGATGTGAGATTTTATTTCACGGGTGACAACTTGCAATAATTGAGAAGAAATCATGTGTATTATGCATAGGTTAGTGTAGCAATCCTAACTTTTGATTTTATTGACTGTTCACTTTGACTTTAAAAATTTTAGACTTTCTTTTAATCATTAATTATATTATTAGAATGAGAATGTTTATGTTTATTATTAAAGATAGAAATTAATTATTTAACTATTTAAATTTAAGATATTGTTATCATTTTATTAATTTAATTTTAAAATATAATGAGATAAAATTTTAGAATTAATTTAATAAAATATAATTTGATTTTATTGATTAAAATTAATTTTTTTTATAATTTAACTTTTATTGATAAATTATTTAATTTAACGATAAATTATTATTTTTAAATATAAAAATCCCTTGACAATCAAGAGGGGTGAATTGGTTGGTATTTAAAAATTTATGGATAAATAATAAAGAGAGCGAAATGAGAATGAGACATAATATTTTATAGTGGTTTGATCAATTTTTTGCCTACGTCCACTTCTCAATATCACATTTGAGTATTTCACTATCAAGATCTTTTTACAGGAACAAAATAAAAAAATCTAAGTGTTTAGATTCATACTCATACCTTACAAAGTGTTTTTACAAGGCTCACACTCAAACCTTATAAATGTTTTTATAAGTCTCATACTTAAACCTTATAAGTATTTATACAAAGCTCATAATCAAAACTCACATTCAAAACTTACAAGTGTTTTCCTTTTTAGCTCACACTTAAACCTTTAAGAGATATAAGAAATAAGAAGAAGAAAATCCCCTTTTACTTTTCCCAAACTCTCAAATAATCAATGAGTCTCAACAATTTAAAAGATTTTATAAACATTAACTCACAAGTATTGTTTTACAATTAATAAGCTCTATAAGCAATAAATATGAATGATTTTAAATAATAATTGAATAAATGCTTTACAATGGTTGTTCTCTCATGTTTAAGCTTCCCAACAACTTATATTTATATCACTGCTTCAAATAAAGTTATTTTACCCTCTTAAATGCACTTGTACTTTTTTCCAACGACTAGTTTTTTAGTATGTATCTGCAGATTCGTGCTCGTGACTAACCGGTATCGACTGTCACTTCTCTGACACAAAAACTCTTCACAGTTGGCTACCAACTTTCGCGCATGCAATTTCCTCCATCGCGCCCGCCATTGCTTCCTTCGCGCCCTTAAATATTGCCCATCCTGGGACTGAAGCTACTGTCCAATTGAGGTCTTCATAATAGCGTCTGCAAATAATATATTCATGCTTGCTAATATCACCTTAAACTTGGATTTGACCTTCGTGCTTGCGACTTGACTGGTAGCAATTGTGAATCACTGGGAGCGTCTGCTACTCCAATATTCATGCTTGCGAATATTGCCTTGTCTGGGACTTGAGCTTCTACCACTCTCTGGACTTCTTAGTAACGCCCATGACAGATTCATTCGAGCCTTCGACTCTTATGTCATAGCTGTGACTTTTCCTGTAGCGCCCACAACTTTTGCATTTTCCTTTAAACCCGACATTGATAATTTGGCTATCTTGCATATTATAAAAATATGCTCCCCCTTAACTTGTACACTTCATGGCTTTACTTCATATCATTTTTCTTGATGTCAATATTAATTTCAATTTCACATTGAATTTTGCCATTAAAATCTTTTAAATGTGTTAAATATATGATTTAACAATGGTCATAATTTTTCATGCCTTAACCAACTCAAACAAATTTGTTAGTATAATTAATACATTGATATGTTTTGTTATCCTTAAAATCAATATAAAAAACAATGGGATCCAACAATCTACCCCTTTTGATGATGACAAAACTATACATACAAGTGGTTAAGAGACAAGCAAAGTAGTTCATAAATATAAGTTCAACAAATTAAATTCAAATACTTGTATACAAATTCTCCCCCTTTTTGATATCATAAAAAAAAAATTTACTCTCCTCATTGAAAAAAGAATTTATGGAAGTAAAAAGAATGAACATTCAAAGTAAAAAAAAAAATAAAATTCATAAGCATTAAGCATATAAACACTTTGATAAGAGTATTGTTAGACTCCATTATATTTGATATTGATTTTGATGATAACAAAACATATTAATGTGTTAATTATGCTAACAAATTTATTTGAGTTGGTTA
This sequence comes from Aleurites moluccanus, assembly GCA_948193065.1. Taxonomy (NCBI): domain Eukaryota; kingdom Viridiplantae; phylum Streptophyta; class Magnoliopsida; order Malpighiales; family Euphorbiaceae; genus Aleurites; species Aleurites moluccanus. The sequence continues at coordinate 18,264 of CANXYC012285049.1, forward strand.
AGGTATGAGAAATCATGACCAATTGATAAATCATAGGTTTAACACATTTTACATGAAGTGCACATGCTAAGGGGAGCATTCTTTGAGAAATGCAAGATAGCCAAAGTAGTAAATTTCAAGTTGCATGAATTGCAGAAGTAGCGGATGCTACCAGTTTGAGTCGCAGCCGTGACACAAGAGTCGCAAACGTGGATTAAAAGTCACATTAGTTATTAAGAAAGACAATAGTTTATGTCCCTGGAAGAACAAGACTCGTGGGCATTACGATTGGAGTAGGAGGAGCTACAATGGAGTTGTAGGAGCTACAGTGGGGTTGCGGGCGCTACTATTGAGTCGCGACCACTACTAAGGATCTCAGAGAGTGGCATAAGCTCAAGTCCTAAACAAGGTGATTTTTGCAAGTGCGAAGCAAGCAGTTGCAGGTGTGACTTGAAGAGTTCGCAGGTATGACTCAAAGAAATTATAGGTGTGAATGTTGGTCGCTAACTATAAAGAGTTTTTGTGTCGAAAAATTCGACCTCGCTATGAGTTAGTCGCAGGTACGAATCTACAGAAACAAACAAAAAATATGGTCATTGAAAAATAGTACAAGTATATTTAAAGGTGCAAAACGACTCTATTTGAGTTGGGACTATAAATATAAGTTCCTAAGATGTTCCAACTTGAAGAACAACATCTATTGAGCTTACATATGTGAAAAATAAATCTCCAACTTCATTTTTATAGTTAGATTATTTATTTGTAAAATTCATTAAGATAAATCTATTGGAAAGTTGGGTAGTTAATTTTCTTCTCTTTCTCATACTTTGGGTTATTAAATGAGATTAGAAAGAGAAAGGAAATTGTTTATGAGCTTCCATTGAAAATTTTGAGATTAATTATAAAGGGTTTGAATGTGACCCAAATAGGAAAATACTTGTAAATGTTTAAGTGTGAGTCTTGTGAAAACATTTGTAATGGTTTGAGTGTGAGCCTATGAAAATACTTTGTAAGATTTAAGTGTGAGCCTAAACACTTCGGTTAAATCTTGCACCCACAAAAGGATCAATTGGTTTGAGTGTGAGCCAAAATACTTGAATTTGATTTTGTACCCATAAAAGGATCATAGTGAAATACTCAAATATGATTTTAAGGAGTGGATATAGGCAAAAAGATGGTTGAACCACTATAAAATCTTGTGTCTCATTTTCTCTTCTCTTTCTTCATTAATATTTTTTATTTGCCCATAAATTTTTAAACACCAACCAATTCACCCTCCTCTTAGTTGCCAAAAAGATTTTCAAGTATAAAATCAATTGTTCATAAAACTCATGTAATAAGCTCTAGTTTCAATAAAGCCAAATTATGAGTTCAATAACTCAAATATAAACCAAATAAGTTCAGTACATAATTTCTCTCCCCCTTTTTAAATAGCTTGGAATAGCTCAAAACATAATGGAGTTCAAATTATTTCTCTCCCCTTTTCAAACATTTTTCTCCCTTAATAAATCAAAAAGTGTTCAAGGGCTGCTCAAGGGATTGTGAGGCCTCGTCCGAGCATCGAGATGCTCTTTCGGGGTGATTTTCTACGTGTTAAAGGCAACTTTTACCTTATATTTGCAAATCATATCTTTAACTTTATTCTTTAAATTTTTATAGAGTTGCCACCTTCATTTTTAAGGAAAAAAGAAAGAAAACCTGATTTGACTCTAAATTTAACCTAAAGATAAAATCACTAGACCTTCAAACCGAGATTGATTTCGGGGACTAGGTATTCGATTTTAAGTAACTCTCATTTTTTGTTTTCCATTTAACAATCGATTTATGAAAAAGATATTTTTATGAACAAGTTATAAGATGACATTTATAAGATGCATGAATAAAATAAAATAATTTACAATATTCATAAAGTAAACAATAAAGCAATAAAATAAAAGAATTCTATTAAATTACAATTAAAACCTAAAAAGAATAAGGGATGTGAACTCTACCCCTTATTGGTTCTAGATTGATCACACATTCCCTAAAATAAGATAAAATACAATACAAAATAAATAATATTGGAAAGAAAAAGAAAGTTTTTTTTTGGTATTTTTGGATTTGCAGCTATGAAACAGTTTGCCTGGGTATCCCTTTAAATGAGAATCAAAACCCACGCAGTTCTCACTTTTTGTAAAGAGGTTAGGTATGATTTTAAGAAAAGTCTGATTTTACCTCTTTCATTTTATCATGTTTTTGTTCTTTAATTGATGCTTTATCAATTTAAAGAAAGGTAGAAGAATAGAGATGTAATACCCTATAAAAGCATAACATGTTTTTGTGAATAAAGTTCTCAGTATATGGTTTGAAATTATTGAAATGACTTATGATAATTTTGAAAACTCAGTTAGAGCGAAAACAATAAACTTTTTTGAAAATTGTCGGTACCGATATCGATGCTGCAAAAATAGCAGTACGGTGGACAGATGAATTTCTGATTTTGACTAGACAATAATTGATTATATATATGCATGTGTAAATACAAAAGAAAGAGGTGAAAAATGTTTAAGAATATTGAAAAAGTAAGCGATGGCAAAATCGTAAATAAAAGGAACTTAGGGGTATACTGAAATTTCGTCAGTCTGAGTTTCAGAACGGCTCTGAAACTATTTTTATTAATAAGTATTAATAAAAATAAGATGTTTAAATGTTCACTTTGAAATCCAAATCCCGACGGAATTATCAAAATAAATTACCGAAGGAAAATATGGCAAAAGCACAATTTAAGGAAAGTTGAAGGACCAAAAGGAAATTTGCCAAATGTGACTTCCTATATAAGTCACACTTAGCAAATTTTTGCCCATTCTTGTTCTTCACCATCCGTAGCTTTCTTCTCACTTTTCCATTTGATTTTTCTTCCATTTTGTTAAGAGGAATTGATGAAAACTTGATTTAAATACCAAATAATCCATCCTTCATCCATTTCCATCCATATGAATCAAGAAAATTTCAAGAAAAATCAACTTGAGGATTTTGGCCACTTCACACTTTTGAGGTATAATGTTGTTTTGTTTGATTTTATGTTTGATTTAGGGTTAATTGATGTTAGTTAGATTG
>CANXYC012285350.1:0-11079 GCA_948193065.1 Aleurites moluccanus
TCTAGGCCTAAAAATTAGGTCATATAACATGCATATATATATATTCCATGCATTCACACATAATATAAACACATCATAAAGAAAGGGAAAATAATTTCCCTAAAGGTCCCTATTAGGGTTTAGGCTAAGGTGTTACAAGGATGAATTGTATCAGAAACTTGGTAAGTCCTCATGTGACCATCGCCTCTGATATAAGAAATCTCCTCAATAATCTCCAGAAAGGGTTGAAGGCAATGTCCTAACTATTTCTTGCACTATAACTCGGATCTCCGGCTATTGGAGGAGCTATAGTAGATGCTCTGACACTAAGAATGTTATGTTGAGCAGAAGGTCTAATAGCACGAGCTAAAAGTTAACATGGATCCCCAACACGACCCATTAGATGGGTATGATAGAACTCTATGTAAGGAATCTCAAGCTCAATAAACAGAACTATGGGTGAACCAGCATAAGACTCCTTTAAAACATGGATGTTAGAATCCTATCCCATATCCACTGGAAAATGTTTAGGGGTAGCCCACTCCCTTATTTTCTGAACTAGCTAGCATCAAATACATCATGGTCATAAAAAAGGTCATCCACCTATGGATAAGCAAGTCATAGTCAGAACATCAAGTCAGAATTAAAAGAAGAAAAATTAGAAAATACCTAGGAAGAAGCTAGACTACCAAAGAATGCCCTGATAGTGCGAAAGTCACGCCTGGGTGGTCACGTCCTATGTTCCCTGTTCCATCTGATACCAGCAGGGAACACATCTAGTCAAGGAGCATCTAATGTAGGAGCAAGTGCGAAAAAATAATCATAAGACTATAGCTTAAAAGTGACAAAACAATCATAACGAACAAATAGTTAAACAAGTAGACAATGAGCAGATAGTTAGACAAATAGATAGTCATAACAAACAGTTATTAAAAAAAAAAAAAAAAAGCAGAAATCTAAAATAGGCACAAAGTAGAAATGTACCTCCTAGATAAGGAATGTCCCTCCAAAAGAAGTGCTCCAGGGTCAAATCAGTCATCTCCCTGTACATGATGCTCAAAACAGCTCTAATCTAATCATATGACTCAAGCTGTGACAAATCCAATAAGCTAGGAAAGATATTCATATCTACAGTATCTCAATGGGTATGGGAAAAGGTGCAACCCGCTAATATCAGCATCATAAAGCGAGCAACAGGCTCAGCTGCTGGAAGCACTCTACTAAAAAGCTCCATATCTCTCAAATGTGCTTGCAGCCAGGTGTGCTTGACAATACTCCAAATACAGGAATGATCATGTCCTAGCAATCTCACCATATCCTTTGAAGAAAAGAAAAGTAGTCAATCAGGGCAAGTCTTGAGCGGGTGAGAACCAAATCGCAACCCAGTCAATATACACAGATCCATAGAAGTTACAGTCAACTCACAATATGAAAAATGAAAGGTGTTGGTGGTATCCCAACATCACTAAGCCAATGTGTAATAACCCTAATTGAAAATTTAAAACGATTAAAACTTAATTACGGGAAGCGAGTATCGGTTGGAAATTTTTCATAAATTCTAGAAGGTGCATTACTTAGAATTAATTACAAATAACCTAAGTTTAAATGGAATTAGAAAGAGTGTTAATTAGTTAAATCAATTAAAAGACTTAAAAGAAAAAATTAAGTTTGAACACCTTTTGATATTGATTTTTAATAAATTCTAAAACATTCTTTTATATAATTTTTTTCCCACACCTAAAATCAGGTGAATAATGGATAAATTAAAAATAGAATTGAGTGAAATTAATAAAATCTAAATGCTTTAGTAGAGAAGTAAAAGAGATAGAAGAAAAAGAATAAGAAAATGATAATTTTATAATTTTGGAAAAATAGAGTCAAACTTTGACCAATAATTATAATAATTAAAAAAAATAGAGCAAGATGGCCGGTCAAGTGAATTTTTCTCTACCAAAATAAATTTGTTTAATTTTATTTAAATTAATTCAGACATAAAATGGGTTAAATTCATTTTCTTTTCTTTTTCTTAAAATTTCTTTTCCTACAAAATTCTAATTGGATAGTAATTATTATAAATAAATATAATTAGAAGAAAAATTATTATCATCTTCTTCTTCCTCTTCTCTTGGCCAAAATTCCACCATAAAAATTTCTCAAAATTTTTTTCAATTTATTCTTTATTCAAATCACCTCTCCATCTTTCATAATTTTCATACGTTCATCTTCAAAGTTTCTCTTCTTCAAAATTGTTAGAGATTTAAGAAAAATTTTGTTCAAGGCTTCAAGAGGTAATGTTCTTATTTAGCTCTATAATTCAATTTAAAGAGTTTTATTGATAATTTAGAGGTTTAATTGGTGAAAGAAAGTTATATTAGAAGCTAATCCTTGAAAATTCTAAATTTCCTGTAACTTGACAAAATTTTGGAGCTGAGTTTTCATACCCTTAAAATTAGAATTTGAAGATTCTTAAAACATAAAAGTTGTATATTTATATGTCTAAATTATTTTTATTTAAGAAAGTTTTGTTAAATTCTATATGTGTTGAGAGATATAGATAACTAAATAAGACTGACTTGGGTTAGGGTTTGTGCTGAAAGATCCTACAAATTTTGTAATTTTGAAAACCTTAGGATCTGATTTAGATGAAAATCAAAACATGAAAAATCTTTCCATATGTCTTAGCTAAAATCTTCTGAAAACAAAATAGAAAATGGATATCTACACAGTGAATTATAAGCAAAACAGTGAGGGGTGTCTAGGTAGAAGTTGCAGGGTAGATTATAGATTTCAAGTCTGTTTCAAAATTCCACTATAAATTGTATATAAGTTAGAAAACTCTGATTTTTATAAGTAATACTCTAGAAAAACTTACCATGTTTATATGATAAAATTTCTCGATATGTTGTTTGAAATTATCGAAATGACTAAAGATAGTTTTAAAAACTCAGTTAGAGTGAAAACGAGAAACTTTTTCGAAAAATGTCGGTGTCGATATCGCTGCCGCAAAAATAGCAGTCTGGTCGATAGATGAATTTATGATTTCGAATAGAGGGTAAATGATTATATATATGCATGTGTAAATACAGTAAAAAAGAAAGAGGTGAAAAATGTTTAAGAACACTGAAAAAGTAAACAATGGCAAAATCGTAAATAAATGAAACTTTAGGAGTATAGTAAAATTTGGACTGTCTGAGTTTTGGAAAGGCTCTGAAACTATTTTTATTATAAAGAATTAATAAAAATAAGATGTTTGAATGTTCACTTTGAAATCTAAATCCCAACGAAATTGTCAGAATAAATTACATAAGGAAAATATGGCAAAAGCATAATTTAAGAAAAGTTTAAGGACCAAAGTAAAATTTATCAATGTGACTTACTATATAAGCCACACTTAGAAATTTTTTGTTCTTCATTTTGTTCTTCCTTGTCTGAAATTTTCTCCCTCCATTTCTATTGTTTTTTCTTCAAATTTGTTAAGGAAAAACCATAGAAACTTGATTCAAACCTTGAATTTTCCATCCTCCATCCATTTGCACCCTTAGAGAATAAAAAATTTTCAAGAACAAAACACTTGAAATTTTCGGCCAAAGCATCATTTTGAGGTAAATTGATGCTTTGTTTGATTTTATATTTGATTTAGGGCTATTAGATGTTAGTTAGATTGAGAAATGTGTTTAATTGCATCAATTGATGCATATAGCATTTTTTCCAAATTTTCAAACCCTAAACCTTTGTTGTAATTGATGATTTGTTGAAATTGGATTAGTATGCATAATTTGAGTATAGAATAAGTTAATTGATGAATATTATATAGTTGAATTGTTGTAGAAAATTCAATTGAATAAAATTGCACATTTTGCCTAACTTTGAGGAATTTGAAGGAATTGGTGGCAAACCAATTTTGCTAGCTCATTTGGAGTGTTAGGTGAGTCTTTTATGCATCATATATTATGCCTAAAGTGTTAAAATATCAATTAGAATTCATATGCAAAAACCCTAAAGTGGTCGAACCCTAATTTGCTATTTTTGACTTGAATTATTCTTATATTTCCTATGGCTTTTTCATGCCAATTTGATCCATTTATTGATGTTTATTGGAATTGCTTATAATGTGCTGTTATTGATAATTGGGGCAATGTCAATGTTGCACCAAAACCTTGCCAAAATGTTATTTCATTGTTGCACACAATATGTTCGATAAAATGCCTAGCTCAAAAATTCATAGGCCAACCATTTGAATGCCATCGTCGCCAGCGACAATGGCATGCCAATTGTGTCAACTTTTTATCCGTAAATGACCAACTTATGTTTGATCCCATTATTAGTTGCTAGACTTTTGGTCACTGTATAATCAATTGTGATTGATATCCTATTGATTCTATTGCTCATTGAATTGATTGATGATGAGTTATTAATACTTAGTGATGTCATCATTGTGAAATGGTATCTATTGATGTATCTATTGATTCTATTGATTCCGATGTGATTTGACAGAGCTACCGCCCTGACAAGGTAGTGAGTACATATTGTCGGCATTGTGTACAATGTATTGTTATTATGCCTTAATTGGGAAGGGATATCAGTCCTAGTCATAAGACCTAGTCTGTCTTATGTTTATTGATATGAGATTGATTTGTGCTTGACACATTTTTATGCTTTTCATGGCTCTATATCTGTCATTATCTATCTTATCCATGTGATATACTCTCCATTGATATGATTATTGACTTACAATCATATTCTGTACTTGATTATGTATCCAAAGATTTTGAGCATATTGATTCATTTATTTCATCTGCCTATTGTTTATTGATATTCCATTACCTATTTATTGGTTGATGTATATTAGATTCATTGAGTATCATATATACTCACCCTCTCACTGTTTCCTATCTCCAGGTACAGAGAAGGAGGCAGATTCCTGGCTTTTGTTCCTCCAAGGAATTTTGCAGTCTGATAAAGATAGTGTAATTAATTTAAACACTGTATCTTTTATATGTGTACTAGAGACTCCATGGGTATTGTATAATAGCATAGACAGATTGTATATATAAGTGTATGAGATATTTTGGAGTATAAAGTATATGTGTATATGATTATGGAAATTACAGAAAGTAACAAAATGAATGACAGAGTAACAGAGTGAATAGTGCTTATGTGAGTATATGACTATAGATTGATATGTATAGTATGAGATTGTATAGATGTGATGATGGGTTCTACGAGTGCTGGTTGCCTCCGGCATCTCCCGCACCCTAAGACCGTCGCGGCCCGCAAGATCGGGTCGTGACAGAGGTGGTATCAAAGCATATGTTTAACTTATATTGTTCTATTTTCTGACAGTTTATAGAGATGTCTGACGATAGAGATAGGGATACCAGAGAGGTAGAGGTAGCCCCTAATGAGTCTCTGGTCAAAGAATTTTTGGTTTCTGAGGGACCGTCTAGATCCCAACGGACTACAGAGGAGACAAAGAGGAGTGATAAACCCCTGGAGGAAAGAGATGATGAGGGGAATGATGGATTTGCGTAAGGAACTAGCAGATTTGAGGCGAGAATAATAGAATATACCACCACTTCTAGCTCCAGCAACAGTACCACCCCCTGTTGCAGTACCTATTGCTCCAGCTCCTATACAACCAGCTATGGTTTTTGGAGAGCCTATTGTACAGGGAGCCCGCTAAGTTATTGAGGAGGGAGGAGTTTCTATGTTTAGCTTTCTGAAGCTAAATCTGCAAGAGTTTAGAGGTGATAGAGGCGATGAGCTGAATGATTTTCTTAAGCAGGTTGAGAAGGTAGTTAGGAGACTACCTTGTTCTAATATTCGAGCAGTGGAGTTGGTTGGTTTATTGCTAAAGGGGAATGCCTGGACATGGTTTTCTCGTAGGAAAGAACCCAGATTGTATGGTGATCATCCTCCTACTTGGGCTAAGATTAGACAGGGACTGATTGATGAGTTCCTAACAGAAAGGGTGAAGACCAGGAATTTGATACAGTTTGAGTAGCTTGAGCAGGGTAATAGGTCAGTTGAGGAGTATGCCTTGGAGTTTATCAGATTGAGCAGATATGATACCCAAATCGCTCCTACTGAGGCAGATTTGATTAGTTGGTTCATGAGGGGTTTGCATGCCTTATTGCATAATGGCCTACTAGTACAAAGTTCACATCTCTAACTACCTTCATTGATAAAGCTAATCAGATGGAAGAGAAATACAAGTCAGAGAGAGAAAAGGGATCAGAAGAGGAAGGGAGGACTCGGATCACAGAGTAAGGGGGGAGAGCAGCTCCCATCCTAGACAGATTGAGCTAGTACCTAAGTTTGATCAGGGACCTCCGTCTGGCAGTCAGAGGAGGAGGACATAGTGTAGAGGACCTCCAGTGCAGTCTGCACCTGTTTATTCTCAGGGTTTTTTTTAGAGTTGCTACATAGATGCCTATTGTACCTACTTATGATTTTTATGGTAGAAGTCACGAAGGGGAGTGTCGGTTACAGTCAGGTGCCTGCCTGAAATGTGACCATCATAGACATTTTATCATCAGATGTCTTTTATAGGGTGATCAGCAGCCATCTGCTATAGTTTCTCAGCCTACTGTTCAGATGAGTTAGAATATTGCCAGAGAGGCTCTTGGTAAGGGCAGAGGCAGAGGACAGGCACCGAGTAGCAGTCAAACCCCAGTAGGTAAAGGACAGGGGCAAGTTTTTGCAGTGAACGCTCAGGAGGTATAAGGATCTAGCAATGTGGTTATGGGTACTATTTTGATACAGGATGAGATTACTGATGCTTTATTTGACTCTGGTGCTACACATTCATTTGTTTCACCTCAGTATGTACCTAAGTTAAATAAAGATAAATAATTATTGAGTGTGCCTCTAGTGATAGCCACACCTATGGGAGAGAGTATATAAGTGGATTATTATTACCCTACTTGTGTGATTGAGATAGATGATAACATTTTGCATGCTAATTTGATGGAACTGCCTATATTAGAGCTTGATGTCATCCTTGGTATGGATTGGCTAATGACACATCAAGCAGTTATTGATTGTTATAGAAAGAGGGTTAAATTCCAGCCTGAAGGGTAGCTTGAATTTGAAATATCTCACAAAATGCCACTTCGCATTTTGCTTGCTCGCCATACCAAGACTTTGCTAAGTTGAAACCTTTCCTGATCAACTTACCCTTAACCAGCTCACAAATGAGCTACAAATATCCAAATTTACTAATTCTTTTTGTCACTTAAAATAAACATGCAGGGTCACAACATAGCCAAAATTTAAATCACTAAGACCAACACACAGACCATGGTGACTCTCTAAAAGTCACCCAGACTTACTGCCCCAAAATCTAACAGAATAGACTTGAGAAAATCCACTCTCCACTGAGATGTACTTATCCAAAAATCCTGAAACTTTACAGCGAACATCACAACACATAAAACAACATTTTTTATGTTTACACTTTTGTCCAAATCTATCTCAGTCATTCCCAGTACTTTCAATTATACACAGAATTCCTACGGACACATTAAACCAGACCAGTCCTGCTCAAAGGGACATAACTCATCACACACACAAAATTCTACCAAGTCATTTTACAAAATTTTAGTAGACATAAATTAACAACTTTTATGTTTTACACTTTACCAAATTATTTCTTCAAGATCCTGCAATTATCCTCACCAAATTCTGCAACCCAGAAATTCTGAAATTTCTCAAACATTCATATTTGAAATTAATTTATTCTCCAAACATACAATTTAATAAAATATAATAAAATGGTAGATATTACATTCTTCCCCCCTTAAATAAATTCATCCTCGAAATTATATTAAGCCTGAAATAAATGAGGATATTTATCTTGCATGCTTTGCTCACTCTCCCATGTGCATTCTTCCATAGCTTGGTTTCTCCACAAAACCTTAACCATTGGTATCTCCTTGTTCCTTAGCTTCTTAACCATTCGATCTACAATAGAAATTGGGATCTCTTCATATGAAAAATTCGGCTGGAGATCTACTTCCGGCACTTGCAACACATGAGAAGGATCGGCAACATACTTCCGAAGCATCGATATATGGAACACCGAATGCACCTTATCCAGTCTAGGAGGCAAAGCCAACTTATAGGAAACCTCCCCAACCTTACTCAATATCTCAAAAGGTCCAATAAATCTTGGAGACAGCTTGCCTCTCTTGCCAAACCATAGAACTCCTTTCATTGGAGAAATCTTTAAAAACACAAGTTCTCCAATGGAAAACTAAAGATCTTTCCTCTTCGGGTCAGCATAACTCTTTTGGTGACTGAAAGTTGTCTTCAATCTTTCTCAAATCAATGGAACCTTCTTGGAAGTATACCTTATCAATTCCGTTACTTCAATATGCTTTTCTCCAACTTCATCCCAACACAAAGGAGACATGCATTTCCTTCTATACAAAGCTTCATAAGGAGACATTTGAATCGTGGAATGATAGCTGTTGTTGTACGCAAATTCAATCAACGGCAAGTGAGCATCCCAATTCCCTCCAAAGTCTAGAATACACATCCTTAACTTGTCTTTTAGAGTTTGGATGGTCCTCTCTGATTGCCCATCTGTTTGCGGATGGAAAGCCGTGCTGAAATCAAGCTGAGTACCTAGACACTCTTGCAATTTCTGCCAAAACCTCAAGGTAGATTGAGTACCTCTATTTGATATGATTGAATCTGGTACTCCATGAAGTTTAACAATCTCATCCACATAAATCTAGGCATAATGAGAAACTCCATAGGTTGTTTTGACTGGTAAGAAATGGGTTGACTTTGTCAATCTATCCACAATGACCCATATCGAGTCATAGCCCCTTGAAGTTCTTGGTAGTCCGACCACAAAATCCATGTTCACTCTCTCCCACTTCCATTCTGGCAATGGCAACTCTTAGAGCAACCCAGATGGCTTATGATGTTCAAACTTGACTTGCTGACAAGTTAGACATTTAGCTACATATTCAGCAACATCTCTTTTCATTCCGCTTCACCAATATGAATTTTTGATATCATGGTACATCTTTGTTGCACTTGGATGCACATTATACTTGGCATGATGTGCTTCCTTAAGAATCATATCTTTCAACCCATCAACTGCTGGAACACATAGCCTATTACCATGCCTTAACAAGCCATCAACCATATGAAATCCTGGAGCTTTTTTTGATTCCACTTCATTCTTTATCTTCACCAACTGAGGGTCTCTATCTTGAGCTCCTCTAATTTGATCAATGAGAAGCAAATTGACTTGGAAATTTACCAAAAGCACTCCAGATTCTGACAATTCCCAACTGATCCCCATACCATGCAATCCTTTCATTTCCCTCACTAAAGGTCATCTATTCACTTAGATATGGGATAAGCTCCCCAAGGACTTTCTGCTCAACGCATCGGCTACAACATTAGCCTTTCCTGGATGATATAAGATTTCACAGTCATAATCTTTAAGCAATTCAACCTATCTTCTTTGCCTAAGGTTAAGATCTTTCTGCTGAAATATGTACTTCAAACTCTTATGATCTGTGAAAATCTCACACTTCTCACCATACAAGTAGCGTCTCCAGATCTTCAATGCAAACACTACTGCAGCCATTTCAAGATTATGGGTTGGATAGTTCATCTCAGGCTTCTTTAACTGCCTAGAAGCATATGCTATCACTCTACCACGCTACACAAGCACACAACCAAGCCCCACTCGCGATGCATCACAATACACCGCATATCCTCCTTCACCCGAAGGCAAAGCCAAAACAGGCGCCGTGGTAAGACAAGTCTTCAACTTCTGGAAGCTCTCCGCATATGCATCTGACCATAGAAATTTAATTTGCTTCTGAGTGAGCTTGCTCAAAGGAGTTGCAATCCTGGAGAAATCTTGAACAAATCTCCTATAGTAGCCTGCCAAACCCTAGAAACTTCTGACTTTTGAAACATTCGTGGGTCTAGGCCAACTAAGAATTGCATCAACCTTTCTAGGGTCAACTTTAATCCCTTCTTTACTCACTATATGCCCCAGAAAGCCAACATTCTCAAGCCAAAATTCATACTTAGAAAACTTGGCAAATAGCTGATGCTCCCTCAAAGTCTGTAATACAATTCTAAGGTGTTCTTCATGTCCTTCTTTACTCTTTGAATATACAAGAATGTCATCAATAAACACAATGATAAACTTGTCAAAGAATGGAATGAACACCCTATTCACCAAATCCATGAATGCAGCTGGTGCATTAGTCAATCCAAATGGTAACACTAAGAACTCATAGTGTCCATATCTGGTCCGGAATGCTATCTTCGATACATCCTCATTCCGAATCCTCAACTGATGGTATCTCGACCTCAAGTCTATCTTAGAGAAATGACTTGCACCTTGCAGCTGATCAAATAAATCATCTATTCTTGGCAAAGGATATTTATTCTCGATAGTTACCTTGTTGAGCTGCCTGTAGTTAATACACAATCTCATAGAACCATCCTTCTTCTTCACAAAGACTACAAGTGCTCTACGTGGTGAACTACTGGGTCTGATAAATCCCTTGTCAAGCAAATCTTGCAACTAAGTCTTCAATTCTTTTAACTCGACTGGTGCCATACGGTAGGGAGGAATAGAAATCAGACTCGTGCCAGGTAGCAATTCTATACCAAACTCTATCTCTCTATCAGGTGGCAAACTAGGCAATTCTTCAGGAAATACATCCGAAAACTCATTGACTATAGGAATCTGCTCCATATTTCTCACTTCCTTACTAGTATCCCGAACATAAGCCAATTATCCTTGGCAACCCTTCCTTAACAACCTTCTTGCCCCAATGGCAGATATCACATTGTATGGCACTTCGCTCCATTCCCCTTGGAACTCAAATTCCTCACCCGAAGGTGGCTTAAAGACTAGCTTCTTCCCATTGCAATCTATAATGGAATAGTGCTTGGACAACCAATCCATGCCCAAGATAAGATCAAACTCCAACACTGGCAATTCAATCAAATCTACACTCAAGCTCTTGCCACCTATGTTAACCACACGGGATGGATAGGAGTTCTAAACTTCAATCTCTTCCTCCAGAGGAGTAGAAATAACCAACACAT
>CANXYC012285884.1:0-34388 GCA_948193065.1 Aleurites moluccanus
TCCAGACCCGATTAAAGAAATGAAAACCAACACCAGTCCTAGTTGAAAAACCCCAGAAAATTAGAAGCCAACAATGACCCAGAAAGAAGAAGTGGATAACAAAAAGAAAGAAGTGGATGTTTGAGAAAGAAGAACGGTGATTGATTTTGTAAAAAAAAAAAAAAATGTCCATGTCCTTCACGGCATGGTGATCGGTATGGTGATGGTCAGGATTTGGTAAAAAAAATTGGTAAAGGTACTCTTTTGTTGGTTTCATAGCTGCTGACCTAAAGGAAGATAATAAAAAGAAAGAAAAAGAAAACGAAAGAAAACGTAATTATAAAACTACTTCTAAAAGATATAAAAGAAAAAGAAAAAACAGTTCTTGAGATTCGAACACAGATAACATAGTAATAATAACTGAGTGTTTAACCATTTTGCCATATACAATACTCATTGATATATATATATATAATTCTATATAAAACAATTATACTGAATGGATGGCAAATGTAAACAGTGCAAACCCCCATCCTCTTTTAGTGTATTATATAATTAGATGTTTTTGCAATGAAACCCCCAGCTACTTTTCTTTTAGCTAAGGAACCTCAATATTCAATATTTTTGCATTAATGGCCCCCAATTCAAGATAGGCGGATGGACCGATAGCTTAGCGCGTGTCCTGTCTAGTTGTAATCGAATAATCAAACTCAAGTACTCGACCTAATTAATCCTTTAATTTTTATTTTTCTAATCTAATTTTTATTATAAAATATTTTTATATTTTAAATAATAAAAATTTTAATTATAAAATTAATTTTATTAACAAATATAATTTATTTTTATAATTTAAAATTATAAAAATTTCACAATTTCTTTAAATTTCTAAATCACCAAATATTTTCCAACTTTTCCTCTAATAAGTATTTTTTTTTTCAATTTTGTAAATAAAAAATAATCATATTCATTGTTTTTAATTTTTATAATTACATAATTATTATTTTCTGATTTTAGGATTTAGAATTCTGTGCCTTTTTATTAAGAATTTTTAAATTTTAAAAAATAATTTTTATTATTTTTTTACTGAAAAATTATGATTTATAGCATAACGTGATATTGAAGAAGAAAAAAATAAATAAACTTAAATTAGCAAAAGAAAATAAATATAGTATGATTTATAAGTTTATAAATATTAGAACACGTCACTCAAAATGATTTAAAGTATAAACAAATAATATATATAACTTACCCCTATTAATTTTAGAATTAAGACTAAATTGAGTTAAACTGTAATAGTCATTAGCCAAGCCTATCTCTCAGTAGGTGCTTGACCTTTTCACTTATCTAAATGTGTTTAGGCTTTCGCTTATTTAAATAAGCCTTACCCCGAATATCATGCGCAACATTGTATAACTATGTATGCCAACCTAGGGACAAATTAGAGTATAGCCAATCTGTAGGTCAATTGGGGAAGTTATATGACATAATCTCCCCTATATAGAATTACAACCAAGGAGAGATGTATATTATAGGCATTTCACTCACATGTACCATAGAGCTTCTTTCTTATGGAGACTTTGCTCCCTCTTTCCTTGGATACGAAATCCGCATCATAATTTCCTATTAGGGGTAGCTCACTTTGACTTCAGCACGTATCCAACTACAGGACCTAAGGATGGTAGAGAGCTGACGCCATATTGCTCTTTCCTATAAATGCAATATTAGTAGATAAAACTGTGCAAGAAGGAAAACCTTATAGGTACGAGGAAGAAAGTTACTCATAACTTCCTCAATATAACTCGAAATGACTCCAAATTTAATATGCTATCATTATTAAGTACTTAAAGGACTTGCATAATATTAGATCAAACGCACGTGTGGATTATGAGAATTAACTAAATCATCATGCCACTAGATCTGTCAACAAAGCCAACTGGCCAATTCTGTCTACATTGCTGAAATTATTCATATACATCAAATTGTCATCCAATTCACATTTATATTATAATTATACCCCTGCGAGGCCTCACCTTTACATTCTCCTCCACTCAATCTATAGATGTCATCATTGATGTTCTCATCTCTCATAAGGTTCTCCTTTTAATTACATGAAAGAAAAATTTTATGCTTAAACTCCACCATCGCAAAAAATATTTCAAAGTATTCTTCATGAGTGTTCTTCATTCATAATACTTCTTCCTCATATATGTCATATGAGTGTTGTTCTTTGTTTATGTTATCATCAATATCAACCTCGTCTTTGAATTATATCCTCACCTTGTTTTTAGCTCGAAACTTCATATATGAATCATCTTTTATATTTAGGTCTTTACGTTTATATTTAAGTCTTTCAGTCCCTCTTATATTATCTCCCACTCAACTTATCACCATCCTCGATGATAATAAAAATTATCAGTTAATTGGATGTAATAGATTATGTGTGTTGTATCTCCCTGTTGCTCAAATTTTTTATAGTGCCTTGCAAAAACACAAACAACAAATCAATAATAGCCACAAGATATATATTCCTAAAATTTTAGCCACATCTATTATTACATAATAGCAATTAAAATTTTTTTTAGCAAATTTGACAAAAAAAAAAATTTATAAAATAAAATTTATTATATAATTTGATCTTAAAATTAATTTTGAATTTGATTCAAATATCAAAAGTTTATTTAATTTTAAAATTAATTTTGAATTTGATTGTAATCAATAAAAACAATTAAGAGCTAATTTGAGATTTTAATCTTATTATTTATAACCTATGACAGATACGGATTATAAATACAGATAGGTTAAGGCACGGAAATAGCCAAAGAAATATGGGCAAAATTGTAAATCCACATGCCCTCTGTTTCCCTTAAATCCCTAAAACTCTTCTTCAATCTGCCAGAAAACTAGCCGCTCTGCGTTTGCTCCTTTTCCCTCTCTTCCTGGGTCAGGTGCGTTTCGCTTCCTTTTTCTTTGCCTTTTCTCTACTGTTAATGCATTATGATTTCTGTATTTTTTTATTGTTTCTTTGCATATATATAAATTTCTTGGTTAGTCGTTTGATTGCGTTGGGTCTGAATTTTTTTTAATTACTTAAAGTTGTTTTAATTATTTGTTCTTGGGCCATTTTTTGGTTCTCGGGAAAAAGATGGGAAGAGAGGGAGTGGATAGTTACTTGATTTTAGCTTTCTTTAACTTGTAAAAGTGATGTTTGATGTGGTAAAGTAAAAATATAGTTTATATTTTCTTTTATAAGTATAGAGCGTTATGGAGGATTTGAATTTAGTGGAAAGCATAGCAGTCTTTTGAGCTTGATATATCTTGATGACTTCGACAGCTTTACATATTTTGTTTAATTGTTCATTTGGTATATAATTATATTTTAGCTGAAATCATTACCTTGTTTTGCTCTTCTAGCTAGTTAGATGGTTAGACATTGTTGTAGAAATTC
Organism: Aleurites moluccanus; assembly: GCA_948193065.1. Lineage (NCBI taxonomy): Eukaryota > Viridiplantae > Streptophyta > Magnoliopsida > Malpighiales > Euphorbiaceae > Aleurites > Aleurites moluccanus. The sequence continues at coordinate 3,425 of CANXYC012285884.1, forward strand.
TCCTAATCATAACTTTTGTTTCCTGAAGGATGGATTCTCAGATTAAGCATGCTGTTGTGGTGAAAGTTATGGGTCGGACTGGATCCAGAGGACAGGTGACTCAAGTCAGAGTCAAGTTTCTTGATGACCAGAATCGGTTCATCATGAGGAATGTTAAGGGACCTGTCAGAGAAGGAGATGTGCTCACCCTCCTTGAGTCTGAAAGAGAAGCTAGGAGACTCCGTTGATGGGTGCGTCTTTGCCTTTTCATGGTTCTTACGGTTTTGGCAATAGTAGCAAGACTGTTTTGTTATGGTAGCTTATTTTTACATATATATCTAAGACTTGAAAGTTTTGATTCATGGATTGTCATGTAAGGAGTGCTTGAAATTTTTAAATATGAGAAGACCATTATGGTTTTGTTTTGCATGCATATCTTTATTCAATGTGAAAATGTTTGGTGTTGCTAATTTCCCACCATCCTTTTACCCATTGAATATTATTCTAGGTATTTATTAGAGCAATATGCCTTGATGGGATTCACTTCGTAGTTGCTGGTTATTTATTACCGTGAAATGAACTATAATGGTCTCTCATGTTCTACATATTTATTTAGGGATGTTCTAAGGCTCTTTGTTGAAGGACTTGTTTTGGAAAATTTGATAGTGATTTACTTTCAAAGATGAAAATGTCATTTTCTCGAATGAAAGAAGAAGAGCTTTCTTGTGGCTAAAAAGGTAGTGGAAATGAGATTTTAGAGGGCCTTGGGTTTTCTTCACTCAAATTGGCTTGTGTTTTTGTCTTGGGCGCATTAAATATTTTCGCACTACTATTTTTTTTTTTTTAATAATCGATTGGCAGGGGATATCCATTCTCAGGATTGAAATAGTAAAAGATAAAAACTAATTTTGGATTTTTCCATGCGTTGAGGTAAGTAAGCTTAAATTTATTTTGGTCCTGGCAATTCCGGATCAGCATATTTATGCGCCACTTGCCGCTTATGCTAGATGGTGCCTTCTAAAAAGCTCTGATCTGATGTACTTTAGGGGGAAAAAAAAAAGCTCATTTCTTTTTAACATAAAAAAGATATCATCATTTTTTATTTTGTTTTGTGAGCCAACGTCAACAACCATTGCACAACGGCTGTCATTATTCTCCAATTCATTTGCAAAATTTCATATCCCTAGGAGTTCTAAACGAATAACAATTCCCAACCAAAGAAGAAAGAACTAAACTCAGTTTTCAAACACCGACTAAAGTTTGAATTCTGCTAAGCAAACAAAGGCTATGTTTGCATCAGCCTTGAAACGCTCATAGCAAATATTTTCTTCACCAATCCAGTAAACATAATTATTTGTAATTTTTCACAACAATATGCAGAGTAATTTATGGTAAATAAGATTATTATTGTTTTTAGGTGAACACAAGAAAACTTCATCATTGAAAACACCAGCGCAGATCTAATGGATATTCAATGAATTACAGTAGTATGTTGCATTATATTCTTTGGCAAATTGTTTTACTCAAAATGGCAATCAGAAAAATAGCTTCAGCTTTACCACCTTCAAATCCAAGACAAGTCAATCGTTAGCTGCCGTGTTAAGCACAAAGTCATGACATCCATAGACAACTTATCCATGGTTTGTCAGTTCATTTTCAAAGTTCCAAAACACCTCAGCGAACAGCATCACATCTCTCCCATCATTGACTGCATGATGAATTTTAAATTGGCTGCGGCAAAATGAATGAAAGTGTGCTTCATACTCTGCTAGATCTTCACTTCACAAATGGAACCCCAGAAGAAGTTTGCTTAGCATATTCCTCGTATTGCGACCCAAAGAAATCCCTCAAGAAATACTCTTCACGAGGTATCCGATCTGCAAAGAAGCGCCACACTACAACTGCAAATGCAATAGTTGATATGGGATTACACAACATTATTTGAGAGCCAACTGACCAGATGAAGAAACCACAATATCCTGGATGACGAATGAATCTATAGACACCATGAGTAATCAGCTTGTGGTGTTCCTCATGATACCTCTTGATAAGATGTGTGAAGGCTCGCCCAGCTGTTATAATTGCCAGTTTCCGAATGAGTTCCCCAATTACCACAAGTGCAAGGCCCAAGTTACTTACCCACCAGTACTCCTTCAACCCAGGAAATAAAAATATTTCAATCAAGTATTCAAGCAATGAAAATATTATTGCCAGAAGATATTTCTTGCTGATCAGAAGTGACGTAAGAGTAACATTTGATTTCCCATGAATGACAATGGCTAGAATGTATTCAGAAGGATGAAAGAAGATAATTGCCAAAAACATCTGAGATAACTGTCTGCAGGCTGTGTAACTGAAGATCTCTATCATTTTGTCAAATTAAGTTCCAGTGCTATGCTATCTTAGTGAATGACTAGGATGAAGAAACTTGAGTAAGCTACTTCAGACCTGAAAAAGATACAGAGCTATACATCATTAATACTGAAACTTCAGTTTTGATATCAGCCAAAAAGTGCTCAATGACATCTTCAAAAATGAAATGAAAACTTCTGCAAAAGAGAAAAATGAAAGTAGGGTTTAATAATGTGAGCATAAATTGTTAGCAGTCAGGACGTGGATCTGCTCAAGTGCCAAAGATTTCAAATAATCTCCAAAACAGTTAAATCATGAAATTCAACTACACAAAATGCAAATCACATGTTTTCATCTGCCTAGGGATGTCGAAGTCATCTCCAACATTGTCAAAGCAATGAATCAGAATAAATGAAACGAAAGCAGTGTATACATCTCGGAAGTGATGTGAGTCTAACTCTAATCCCACATACTGAAATAGTGGAAGCAAAAGTCCCAACAAAAGAAATTGCTTCTGATGTGAATCTAACTCTAATCCCACGTACTGCTCATCCCGTCCAGCTCTATTGAGGTGCAGTTTTTTAATATCTAAACTCAGCCTTAATCTTAAAATTAATTGGGTCAGCTATAAGGATTATAAATTGTTCAAATGTTAAGCTGACACTCATCAGTAGAGTTTTGAAAGGTTGAAGATAAGCTGATAAGCTGATCACCTGATTTTTATTTGTATGCTTTTAACATCAATGGGAATGATGAGGAAAAAGAAAAAAAAAAATCTCAATTACCCTGGCCTCAATTTTTCGATTCATCACTTAACCAAATACTAGAAATAGAAATGATTTATTTGCAGTTATTCACATATTTGATATTTCATCAGATTCAACTCCATTGCTCTATTCTCATACTTGTCCAACAAAACACTAGCTAAATCTCCCACGGTTAACACGACATGTCGAGCAAGCATAGGCATCAGATGGCACCAAGACCCATCAAAACTAATTCACAACTACAAATCCTAATACAATATATAAGTTACCCAGAGAACAAACCATCAATTGAGCAAAAAATCAAACACCTTGCAGGCAAATAGAATCATGAACTTAGCAAAACAAATGCAAAAATAAAATAAGGGTACATTTGGATAGTGGTCATTTGAAATAATTGTGGATTTGAATTTGAGTTTCAAGCATAAATTCATGAAAAATATGCAATATGTCAAATTCTAATTACTCAAATCATTACAAATGATTAACTATATAAATAGACTGACAACAGAACAATACCTGAAAGCGGATGGCTTCCCTTACAAGGAGAATGCTTGAAGATGGAGAAGAGATTAGAGATCGATTTTCAAGACGGAGATGGCGACATAGAGAAGAGAAGATAGGTAAAGATGGTTTCTTTTTAATTGCATGAGTCAAACAGGGTGCTAAACAAGGACCAAAACAACGTTGAAAAATTTAATTACAACAACATCCCCAAGTCTTTCTATAATCTACAGTTTGGTCTTCTTGAATCTTGAGGGGCTAACTGGAAATTGAGCAATTTTAAATTTTTTATCTTAAAATTTGTTATCATACTCAATATTTTTGCTTTGATTTTAAAATTATAAAATATTCATTATATACTTAATTTTACATAATTTAAATTAAAAATTAAATTATTGTAACACTTATAAAATTTATCATAATTGATAATTTCATTATGGATATTTTAAAATAATATTTTTACTCTCTAAACTTAAACAAAAGTATAAAATTTTTAGAGATTAAATTATACAACATAATGATTAATAAGATGCATTATTATATTTTAACTTTAGGGACTCAAATGATATAGCAATTAAGCTATAAAGTGGAAAATCATTAGGGATAAATAATATCAGTGGTCACTAAATTTTTTAATTTATTTTATTTTGGTCATTAATTAAAATTTTCTTTCAGATTAGTGACTGTACTTTTGACAATGTTTCACGGCTGATCACAAATTAAATCAGAGTCGGATCGATACACATGACATCAGAGTCGGCGTTATATGCTGACTCATCATACCACTTAGGATGCCACATAAGCAAAAAATATCATGTCATAGTGCTACGTCAGCATAAATTTAATAACCATATTGAAAAATTTAAAAATTTAATGATTTTTGAAATCATTTATATTTTTTATCTTTTCATTAGTTTTTTTTTTCTATTTCAAAATATTCTTTTAATTTTTCACTAATATTTTTTTTTATTTTTTATCATAATTTTTTTAATTCTTTTAAGTGAAAATATTTTTTTAATTTAAACTTTATTTAATTTTTATAAATTCAAACAATAAATTTTTTCTAATAATTTTAAATAAAATGTTTTATTATTATTATTATTATTATTATTATTATTATCGTTATTATTATTATTATTAAATCTAAAATAAAATAAAAAATTTTATTTTATTACTTGTCATTTTGAATGAAAGAATTATATATTATACACTAATCATATTCAATAATATGAAATTTAGGAGTCTGTGAAACTTGACTGGACATAAAAATTCGATCAATTAATGATGTGATACTAATATGGAGGCTACGAGTTACATTACACCATGGGTTGAAATATCATATCTTACAAAATGATACAATTAAATTTCAAAAAATATTTTTTTCATTTAAATGTAGTTATCTGATTACCAATAATATGAAAAATAAAATTGATAAGAAAATTCAAATGACAATAAAGTCAAAAAATAAATTTTTTTATTTTATTTTAACTTTTATAATAACAACAACAATAATAATAGTAATAATAATAAAATATTTTATTTAAAATTAAATAATAAATATATATTAGTCAAAAAATAAAATGACAAGAAAATTCAAATGGCTTGACAGTTCAACATCAAATTAAAATATTATTATACCTAGATTCATGAACTATTTTTTTTTAGAAAAATGTATAGCCATATTAAATAAATTAGGGCTGATTTATTTATTATTTGATGTCTAACTACTAGTCAGAGGATTGAAATTGGACATTGAATATTAGAGAAAATAATTAAAAATATTTTGATAAAAAATATTACTTAGAAAAAATATTTTCACTTAAAAGAATTATAGAATAATTTGACAAAAAATAAAAAATAACTAAAAAATATTAGTCAAAATAATTAAAAAAATATTTTGATAAAAATTAATAGAATATTTTGAAATAGAAAAAAAAAATAACAAAAAAGAATAAAAAGACAAAATATAAATGACTTAAAAAATCACTAAATTTTAGTATTTTTTCAATATGATCACTAAATTTTTTAATTTTTCAATATGATTACTAAACTTTTACTAATGTAACAGTCTGACGTGACTTTTTTTGCTTATGTGGCATCATACGTGGCATATTAAGTCAGCATTATATGCTGACTCAGATGCCACATATATTGATCCGGCTCCGATTTGACCTGATAATTACCGGTGAAACATTGTCAAAAGTTTAGTGATTAGTCTAGAAATAAAATTTTGATTAGTGATCAAAATAGAACAAACTCAAAAATTCAATAACCATTGAGATTATTTACCCAATAATTACTAAAATATTAAGTTACTAACAAAGTGTAAGGATTAAAATATTGATAATTTTAAAACAATAGGAATTAATATGTTGATTATAGTAAATTTAAAAGTATTATAATAATTTTATGGGAAAGTATATATAAATATAATGTAGTTTCACATTTTTAACATTTAGGATTTGTGAAATTTTTTATAATAATTTAAGGTATGTAGTTTTTGTTCGTTAGACATTTTAGTGATATTTTATTTAATGACGTTAAATTTGTTGGCGTGTCATCCATGTAAAGCCATGTTATCGTTGACGTATCGCCATGTCAGCAATGACGTGTCGCCACGTCTGTGTCACATTAGAAATTAAAAAAAAAAAACTAAGGATGATCCAATTTGAGTTGACAAAATTTTTAATAGAATTTTAAAAATTTAAAATAAAATTTGTAATTAGTTTTTATTATATTATTTTATAAATTTAATATTGACAACTAAATTACCAATTTTTAATAATTAACTTATAAAATTTTTAATTGATAAAATTTTATACTAACTTTTACTAATCAAATTATAAAATTTTTAATTGATAAAATTTTATATTAATTTTTAATAATCAAATTACAAAACTAAATAATTTTTAGTTGACAAATTAAAGTTTATTCTATTGTATTATTTATTATAAAATGTAAAAGAATTTTAAATTGTCATCTAATTAAAATTTTATAATTTAATTATTAAAAGTTAGTATAAAATTTTGTGATTTGATTATTAAAAGTTGATATAAAATGTTATTTAGTTGATTTAATTGTCAATATTAAATTTATAAAATAATACAATAAAATTAATTAAAAATTTTATTTTAAAATTTTAAAATCGTATTAAAATTTTTGTTAATTAAAATTGGATTATCCTTTTTTTTTTTTTTATTTCTAATCTAGCGCCACATCTTTACTGACATGTACAGCATGTCAGTAATGACATGGCATCATATGGACGACACGTTAGCAAATTTAACGTCATTAGACAAAATTATATTAAAGTGTCTAACAACGAAAACCACAAATCCCAAATTATCACAAAAAATTTCATAAACCTAAATGTTAAAAATGCGAAACCACATGATACTTATCTATACTTTTTCCTAATTTTATAAATTAAAAAAAAAATTTATAACTTTCACTTATAATAGTTGAGAAGCTAAAATTAGAATGTAAGTAAATTAGTTAATGTACTAGTTCACTATTTTATATTATAAACTATCAATGATGATTAAATATCTCAAATAATAATTATCTCATAATATAAACATAATAATTTACTATCTAAATATGACGTATCAGATAAATATATTATAATTAATACGCTAATATGTTATAACACCATTAGTTAGTCCATAAAATAATACAGTGAACTAAATTCACCTAAAATTTTTCTTTTAAATAATTAGTTAAAAGCCAAGTTTCTAAGTTTAAATGTTAGCCCTAGATCTGTATTCAACTTAATTCGGGCAATATTCAATTTGTTTCATGAAGACATAAAGAAACTAAGGAAAAAAATAGTCTCTCAATTGGATGATTCAAATCAAATAAAATCAATGTATTTATCAACATTTATTCTCTCATATGTGTATACTATAGTTAAAGCAAGAAAGATTAAAAAAGAAAAAAAATATATGGTAGGATTTAACGAAGACTATAAAGCTTGTTTGGACCCTCTAACACCTGAAAATTATATTAATAATTATATCATTGCTTATTATATAATTAAGAAAGTAGAGCCTATTCTTAAAGAGAATGGGGAAGAAACTTGGACATGTGATAAAAGGCCTACAAGAAGGAGTTCATGAGGGAGCAAAGGAGAAGCTTAACATTTTGAATGTTATGGAGGTAGGCGAAGCATAAAAGATTTGAGGTTTAAGGGACAAATTTTGGGTGGGGGAGGCCAAAGAAGATGGAAGTTATCGGAGCTCAATGAGGGTTTAGGTGGGTTTGGGCTACCTCGATGAAAAAAAAAATCTCGTTAAGAAATTATTTAAAGGCGAAATTTCTATTATGAAGAACAAACAACAAATATTTAGCAAATAAAAAATTATGTTATTGTATTTTGTTATCGAATTTTAAAAATATTTATTCGTTCATTATACATTTTATAATTTTTTTTGGAACATTATTAATATGGAGAAAATTATAAGATATAAATTTATAGCCTTTCAAGAATTCAACCACGATTTAGATTTTATCAATTATACCTTTTTAAATATAAGAATTGGCAAAATAAAATTCATTTGAATTAAATTCTTACGAAATTTGAATTTCCAAATGATGTTAAATACACTTTAAAATTTTTTAATACATTTCACTAGTTCATCCTTTTTGCTAAATAAAATGATAAAGTTACCCATATATGAAGTCTAAAAATTTTATCTCACATGTATACTTTTTTTATTTTATTATTTATTTAATTATCTTTAATTTATAATAAATATTCAACAAATATCTTTTACTCGTCTCAATAGTTTTTCTTTTTAATAGTTTATTTACATGTATGTATATATGCACATGTACTTCCATTTTTCACTATAATACGGGTTTTTTCTTTTTATAAAATATATATATATATTGTAAAAAAGGTATAATTTGATAATATTATCATTTGTAAAATTATATAAATAATACAGTTATTTAATAAAATAAAAAAAATAATTTTTTTATATTTTATAAATTTTAAAATATATTTAATCACTTGATTTTTAATTAAATATATCGAAACAGGCATATCAAAATATAATTTAAACTAGGTTGGAGTTTGAGTTAGTAAAACCTAAATAAATTAAGTCCAAATAGTAATCAGCTTGTCTAAGTTTTGATTCATTTGTTCCACAAATAAAATTTATTAATTTTGAAATATAAGGATCTAAATATATATAAAGCTAATTTCTTTTTATTTTAAATAATTAACTAAAAGAAATTCACAGGAGGAGGTCCATTGCTATATAAGACAGAGAGAGAGAGACTGAAAAGCCTAGGCCTAATAAATTGAGATTAATTTTACTCATTATATTCTAACTTATAATTCATATAAATTACAGTATTTAAACTTAAAAGTTACGAATCCATTTATTTCATTAATAATTCGCACATATGGCTAATTTTTTAATTTAACTTTTGCCACATTAAATACCAACCATGCATTTTTAATTTTTGTGCTCATGAAACAAGTTTTAAACTCTTTTTACTATACTTTTCTTTTTTTCTCTCCGTACTGTACATCTTCTATATCTTCTTCCTTCATCATCTTCAAATCTTTATTTTTATCTTTTTCTTTCTCTCATATCTAAAATCATTTAAAACCAATAATAATGGGATCTTTAAATCTTTGTTTTTCGATTTATGATTAGAAATTACATCGAATTGACCAAACCACCATTCTCACTCTCTTTAAATTCCAACAAAATCACCTCAACTTTTTCTTTAGTAACCTAGACCTCTCCCATATCTTATTTTTCATCCAAATACTCTACGATTATAAAGGCTGTATCTTTTCTCTTTAATATCGACAGATTTGGTTTCATTGTCAAATTCTGAGCTTTGCCTCCAATTCTAGCCCAGAATCCCAAAACCCATAAACCCTTATTTCAAGCAATTCACTTTCCTCTTCTTTTTCATTCCAATCTTTATCTAGAGAATTAGTGTTTGATTTGGGACATGTAAATTCGTGGGATTACAAAAAGAGTCAAAGCCGAGCGATCTAAGGGCTTTTTAAACTGATATGCAGTGCATATAAACACATCCAAATCTAGATATTCACTTATTTTTAAAACTTTCTCAAGAATTTTTGAAAATTATCATTAAAAGATTGGGTACATACGAGTGGTCTAAGTATTGATCCACATAAAAAGAAGATTTATATCAAAGATCAACAAAATAAAGGTTATTTATTTAAAATAATTTATTTAAAAAATTTATAAAAAATAACTTTAAAAAAATAATTGCCTAATATAAAGATTTGATTTTTTAGACTTACTTTTGATTTAAAAAATAATTGCCTAATACAATATAATTAATACAAAATAATTTATTTAAGAAAAATTGATATGGTTGCAGTTTTTAAAAAAAATTACCTAATATACATATTTGATTTTTTTTTAAAACTTAGTTTTGATATAAAGAAATTTAATATAACTACAATCTCCAACTAAAATTTATAAATGAATTTCAGGAATTAAAATTTATTTTATCTAAAATTTGTTATTTAAGAGATGAACTCATCTCGTGTAAAAGCGCTATATTAGATGAAGTTAACTCATGTAAAATCGTGCTTGCATGTACTTGGAAATATAAGGTTGAAAGTTAAAACAACTTCATGCGCATAAGGAAGGAAGAAATTGGTAGTCTACTGATATAAAAAAAAAAAAAAAAAAAAAAAAAAAATTAAGTTGTAAATTTACGTAAGCATTTTATTAAATTTTGGATGAAAATTAAATAGAATTATTTTAAAGTAAGAGTTCGATTATTTTTAAATAATAAATTAAAATTTAAGTATAAGTTGTAAGATGAGGTAGCATTGATGAAATTAATCTCAATTAATTGATTAACACAAATACATAAATATATAATTAATTATTTTTAAAAATATAAATATAACACAAATACATAAATATATAATTAATTATTTTTAAAAATATAAATATAATTTTTTTCGTGTGAGAAGCTTTTTTTAGAAGTGATGTCAAATTAAATCTTAATATAATATGAAAGACCCTTGCATACCGAATAAAAGCTCAACAAAACCCTAAACCCTAGTTGCATCGCTATAAATTAGGGTTTCTTCGTGGAAAAGTTTTCCCTAATACCTGCAACGGTTGCTGAGCTGCTGACTATTCTCAATTTCACTCACTCCGCTCTTATTCGCCACCTCGTCAATTCACAGGTTATCTGATTTTCTCATTTGCTTCACTCTCAAATCTCTCTCTTTCTCGTCTTTTTGCTCACTTCTGTGTTTTATGTTCACAGGTAAGCAATGGCAGCAGTAGCTGTGCCGCCAGCGGCCGTGGCTGCGATGCCAGTAACTCCGGAACCTACCCAGCCTTACAATGAAGTGAAGCTCTTTAATCGTTGGACCTTCGATATGGTTGAGGTTTTGAATCGTTCCTTATATTGACTTTGAATCATTTCACTACTAACCTTTGATTTGATTATATGTTAAGTATATATTACTTGGCTGTATGTAAATCTTGTATGCATTTTTATGTTTAGATCTGTGTTATTGTTATTGTGATAATGTCTCGTTTATTACTACTATTTTGTATATTTTGATTTTTTTTTTTTGGTTTTTGCGTTAATTTTATGTTACCTTGTTAGTTGTATTTATCTGTTTTTAAATGATACTTTTCTAGGCAAATTGGATGAATAAAGAAAGTATGGTTGATCTTGTTTGTCTTTTCTTCCCTCTTGAAAGACTCGATCAGTTGAAATAAGTATGCATAGTTGATGGTTGAAGTTGTGGGTTGTTTTTAGCTTGTTATGTCGAGAGCTCAACTTTTGATGCACTTCATTGTGAGTGTATTTAAAGCCTTAAACACACCTTTTAAGCAGGATGTAGCCATGTAGGTTTGTATATCTTTTTTAATGATTGTTTATCTTGAGTTGGGTACTCATGTTTGTGAATTAGTTTGTTTTTGTCTAACCCTGGCATAATTCATATCCCTTTTGGTGTAATTTCTTACTTTTTACACCTCTCTAATCTGCATACTAATTACTTTGGGGAATGTAATAGACATTGATCAATCTAATGGTCATTCCGTCATTTGTTTGAATTTGTATGTGACAGTTGCATGATTTTGCTAACTGGTTTCCCTGTTAAATGAAAACATTGTCAATTTGATCCAAATGTGTCATTGACATAGCGTTATATTTGTGTACTTTGGGGCATAATGATGGTAATCTTGTTTGAAAATGTTATATTAGTCACAGTTTTTACAATTGCTTGATCTATTAGTTGGAATGTTAGAATATTCTATTATTATGCATTGACAAGTTCATTGTTGATCAGGTCAATGACATTTCCTTGCAAGACTACGTCGGGGTCCAAACATCAAAGCATGCCACCTATGTTCCACACACTGCTGGAAGGTACTCTGTTAAGCGTTTCAGGAAGGCCCAGTGCCCAATTATTGAGAGGCTCACAAATTCGTTGATGATGCACGGTAGAAACAATGGAAAGAAGTTGATGGCGGTTAGGATTGTGAAACATGCTATGGAAATCATTCATCTTTTGACCGATCAAAATCCAATCCAAGTGATTGTTGATGCTGTGATTAACAGGTGTGTAACTAAGAATGTTCTTTGGTTTGTATATGGGGTCTTCCTGCATTTTTTGAATACCTGTGGAATTTTTGCCGCTTGTCTGTTTATCTTAATGTTTTCTTTCTGCTGTTAATATTCTACTACTACTACTACTACAGTGGGCCAAGGGAAGATGCCACTCGTATAGGTTCTGCTGGTGTTGTCAGGCGTCAGGCTGTGGATATTTCTCCCCTGAGGCGGGTAAACCAGGCCATCTTTCTGCTTACAACTGGTGCTTGTGAAGCTGCTTTCAGAAACATCAAGACCATAGCTGAATGCTTGGCAGATGAGCTTATCAATGCAGCAAAGGCCTCTTCCAACAGGTTAATTTTCTTTCTTTGATTTCTTCTTTTCACCTTCAAAATGGTTATTACTTGTTGTCCTTACTACTGGTTTCAATTCATCTCTTCAGCTATGCCATCAAGAAAAAGGACGAGATTGAAAGAGTTGCCAAGGCCAACCGTTGAGGGATCAAATACAGGATGTCAGTGGAAGAATTTTGTCTCTCTTAAGATTATTTTATTTTTCTTTGTTTTAAACATTAGAAACATACTTCTGATTTGCTGGTTGTTATTTGTGGCGATCATCTCCTTTTTTTTTTTTTTTTTTTTTTTTTTTTTTTTTTTTTTTTTTTTTTTTTTTTACGTTTGGAATTTAATCATAGTATAAGAAAGCATCAGCGGCTTAAATTTTTCAAGTGTTGGTGTGCTTTCTATTCATAGTGGTGTTAATATCAGAGGTTTAAGTTTCAGTATTTTAGCCTGAAATGGTTGAATTGCCTATGGTAGACTAAGAAGATTTTGATAATGTCACTATTTGCCCTGTTTGTACTGGTTGTCCTTGTTCTGATGATCTGAACATGGTGTATTTGCAAGTGCACGGGCTTGCAATTTTCTAGATAAAGCTTAGTTATTTAGAAGCCAAAATGGGCAATGTCTTTTTTGTCTGCTAAAAATCTTTCATAATCCTGTCAGATGAAAGTTTGATCGAGTGGCTGTTTAACCAAAAGAAAGAAGGTGAACTGCTCAGTCTGTTTAGGTGGGGATTTATCTGACCAATGGACCAAATATTCTTGGTTAGAAAGATTCTCGCTGAAATTGGAACTCCAACTAAACAATATAAAGGCGACTTATGCAAGAGTGCGTTCATTTCTTGAATGATGCCTTGAGACTGGAAAATGAATGAATTAGCTTGGTCTACCTTAATTTGATTATGTGAAACTACTTGTAAATTTCACCGTGAGTTAAACATGTCAAGTATGAGGAATCTTAATGAGTTGAACATTGTCTAATTGTTAGAAATGTTACATCTTTTCCTTATTTTCTTAGCTATTTAGAAGCGCATCGGCATCATGGGCAATGCTTATTTTTCTCTTCAAACAATCGTTTGTAATTCTGTGGAATGCAAGTCTCGAGTAACCGAGTTTTAAAATAAAACTCTCTTTGCCTCGGGATACTAGTGGATAAGGCAAGCAATTGCGGTAGATAAAACATGAAACAATTATGAGAAAGGTTTTGGAGATTTATATGATCGAATGAGTATATTCTTTGAGTAGGCGGATGTGGAAAACTGGGACGTATGAATGGAAAATTATGTCTGGAAGATGTGAATCTAATTATGAGTTAACCAAGGCCGAGTTAAATACAGAAACAATCTAATAATGCCGGATGAAAGATGTAACTGAATAGAGTTTGTGTTGGAGGTTCTCGCTTGCAATATTCTCAAGATAGGCTTCCCTGCTAGAACTAGGATTTCTAGGAACTTCATTAGATCAAAAGCATCTAAACTCGCTTGGTTTCTCATTTTACATGTTCAAAAGAATATCCTTGAAAGCTCTCCATAACATTATTATGACTTAAAAAGATTTTCAATTTGCCTGGAACACGAGTATTCATTGCTTTTCTGTTGATAATAACAGCCTCCGTTTTCCATAAACTGGAAACTGATCGATACTGTATCAAGAAACTGCAGCAAAGTCGATTCTGATTCTTTGGTGGCAGCTAAGGTTCAAGAAACCAGTCTCCCAAGCTCCCAATTATGAGATAAACAGTTTATCGTTGGCCAGATTATATACGACACGTAAATGTCCCAAAATTTACATCATTCTATTTCCTAGACTGCCTCCAATTTTGTGTCCTCGTACTAAAGAAACTTTTCAGATTTGCATTCAACACTTCTCTGATATGCAATTATTACTATCCTCCTCTGGCTCCAATAACTCAGTTGTGTTGCCATTTTGAACCAAAGAGTCATCATATAATGTGTCAAGTGTATTTGAGTTGGGCTTCTCAGATTTTGTATGATTCAGTAATCCTTCCTGAACTTCTAAAGAAATAATACCCTTCATCCAGTAGTGATCTTATGAATTATTCTACTCTCTCCAAATCTCCCTCGCCTTTCAAGTGCTCCAGAAGGAAGCCAAACTTTCACTGCTTGGCTTCCACCCGGGTCGAGAAATTGCTATTGCTTTCTTCATCATGTCCACAGCCTTTGCAGTTTGATCAGTCCGAAGGTACCCTGTTGCCAGATAGTACCATGTAAATGCATCAGGTTTCCCTACTTTTGAAACTACCCTTTCAACAAGTGTTTCAGCTCTCTCCAAAAGACCTTTTCTAGAATAAGCACCGATCAGGAAGTTCGGAATTTTGGAAATGCATCCGAGCTTATCCAGGTAGTTTTGCTATTTTTTTTTTGTACGAGTGTTGGGATGAACTTCCCAAATATAGAATTTGTGTTGTGAGCCATACCATGGCTGGGCTGTGCCGGTCATTTCTCTTTGGTGGTGCAGATGCAAGGCAAGTTTGACGAGGGATTTTTACACTATTTGGACTGAGAACCAGCATTTGCTTGTACAAAAGATAGGACAATTTTTTTAAATGCTTGGAAAATCATGGAATTGATGTTTTATCTTGCTTTTAGAATAAATGAATCTAAATTCACTTCATTTGCAGTTAATAATTCGTTTATAAACAAACTCCCATGTTTTATATCATGTCTTCATCATAAATTCTTTTGAAAATTCTACCAATTTTAGTTTAGTCACAGTTGTGGAGTTGCAAGTCTAGGTTTAATTTTGATTATTTGGTTCAAATATGTAGAACCAATTCTATAGAACTAATGATGAAGAATTGCGACTAAATATTTTTACATGCCAACCATGTGAAGTATGTGGTTAACTTCTCTCATTACTTGTCTCTTGCCTCTCTCTACAATGCCTTTATAGATTTGAGATCTCAGGGTGCTGCCAACCATTTGGCAGGCTGATGACGACCTCTTTCCCTTCTTTTTCATGTTTCCAACACCACTTCTACCCCAATCCTCCGATCCCTGTTCTAGTCATAATTTTTTTGGTTAATAATCATTGTAAAATGATTTAATATATTAAATCTTTTTTTACTTTTCAAAAATACACTAATTTACTATAAATATCACAATATGCAATCAGACTCTTCCATTCAATTTTATCATTAATTAATCGTTAGTCAACTCGATAAGAATAGTAAAAAGATATAAATATCATTATCTTTTATTTTTAATTAATTATATTCTATTTTTACTTTAAAAAAATATTTTTTAGGGTTCAAAAATTTATTTTCATATTTTTTGATAAATTTTAAAATAAAAAATAAATAAAAATGTTTTTTAAAAAATATTTTTATTTTTTATTTTAAAAAATAATTTAAGAAGAAATTAAATTATTTCTTCTTAAAATTTTTAATATAAATAAAAAATTCATTTTCATATTTTTAACAAATTTAAAAATAAAAAGTAAAAAATATTTTTTTTATTTTTTATTTTTATTTTTAAATTTTTTATTTTTTAAAAAATAAAATAAAAATATTTTATTTATTTTTATTTTTAAATTTGCCAAAAATATGAAAATGTATTTTTTAATTTTAAAAAATATTTTTTAAAGTAAAAATAGAATGTAATTAATTAAAATTAAAAAATAAGGGTATTTCTATTTTTTTACTATCCTTATATGTTTGACTAACGGTGAAATTAAACAGAAAGGTCTAATAATATATTATAATATTTGTTGGGAGGAATTAATATATTTTTTAAAAATTAAAAAAATTTAATATATTAAATTATTTTATATAAAAAAAATAGTAATTCACCCTAATTTTTTGTTGTTATCTTATGTGTCTGCATTTATGACTGTTAATATGGGATCTGTGAATACTATGGCCTCACGGACGGATCTAGCTTTGGACAAGGGCACATGGCCCTTAATTTTTTTTTTTATTTTATTTTTTAAATTTTTTGATAAAATTATTATTTAATTTTTAAAATTTAATTTAATTAATATTTTTATTTTTATATTTTAAAAAATTCATTAATTAATTTATATTTTTTATTCTGTCAATATAATTCATCGTATCTATCCATTTTATCCTTAAAATTTAATAAAAAAATTAAAATATTATTCATTTTTATTTAAATTTTTCATCTCAAAAATATTTAAATTTTAATTTTTTTTATCGTGATAATTTATATGAAGTGAATATTAAAATTTAAATTCATGATTTTATTAAATTATAAGATTGATACTAATCCAATAATTTAATTATAAATTTTAAATTTTATTGAAATAATAATAAAATTTTAATCAAAGATAAAATTATTTGTCTTAACAAAATTAAATTTTTAGATTTAATTTTCAAATTAATAATATTAAATTCTGTAATAAAATTTACAGATAAATTAATAAAAATTCTTAAACTTGCATTTAGCAAATAAAAATAGAAAATAATAAAAATACAAGAGAATTAATTTTTAGACAACATAATTATATTTGCTCTTTTATTATTTTTTTCTTCTGCCTTGGTTTGGTCATTAATTTACTAAGTAAATGTCTTATTAAAATAAAATTATACCCCCTTCTAAAATTTTCTACATCCGTCTCTGGATAACCTTGATCAAAAGATAAGGTTGCGCAGGTCTACGCCATCCTACTCGGAGGACGGAAGCTTTTGTGTTTTCCTTGTGTGTTACGGCAATGGAGCTTCTAAATATCTTCAAAGGCAGTGGTGCATGGAAGGAGGATCTAGTGTTTCTTCATTGGCCATGAACTAGCATATCAGTTTATTTTGCAACCAATAGGGCTTCTATCTGTCTTCTGGTGGTGTAACATAATAGGAGTTCCAACAGCTTTTTTCCTCTTAGTAGAGTCATCCTCAACTGCTCCAACACTCTCTTTGCTTGTGGCTTTGAGATTTAATTACTACTAAGTCGTATTTAGATAAATTTATCAGAAGGATTTCACTTGGAGAAACTTTCTAAGCTGCAACTACAATTATGCACATTCATATGAGATTCTTCCACTTTATAATGGCCATAGTTTCGTAAAAAATTATGGATCATAACAAAGTGAAGGGTGTTGGGGATGTGGTGGTGGGGCGGGGATGTGCTGATTTTAGTTGACTTTATAGCCACGCATGAATGATTATAAGATGGTTCTAGCACATAGTATGCCAAAGGTAACCTGTAATTGTCACAAAATATTTAATGGTCTTTTTGCTTTGAAAAGCATGAATATGTCTTTTTGAATGGGGAAATTTCAATTTATCCCAACTCCTAATCTTTTTATCAACTCAAGTAACTTGATTCATTTGTTATAAAGCAAATCACTTATTAATTTATTTTTTTATCAATATCAAGCCCTAACAAAATAACAAATAAATGGTAAAAAATGATATGATAAATTTTTTTAATAATATCATTAAGAATAAGTAAATGGTAAAAAATGATATGGCTAATATAAAAATTTTCACTGCGCTATAATATTTGACATTTTAATTTATATAACATCATTATCTTTAAAATTTAAAAATATAATTATTGTAATTATTGAGTTATTGTATTGTAAAATACTTTAATCTTTCAAAATATTAATTTTTTTTTATTAAAACTGGTATATGAATTAAAATATTAATTTTAAAATAATAATTATTAAAATGTTAATTATGACAAATATTTATATTAGCCATGTAATGTAATATTCTCTCCGTTAAAAAAAAAATTTATATTTTTCTTTTTCATCCGTTTTAAATTATAATTCATTTTATTTTTTTTAGATATTAGTGTAGTAGATAATTGTCATATATACGTATCTAAATTCATATTAATATTATTACATATATAATTACTTTTTTTACTTTTTTATTTTAAAATTATAAATTTAGATTAAAAATAGGAGTATTTTAATTATTATAAATATTGAGAAATAAAGAAAATATTAGAAAACATATAATAAAAATACTTTAAGTAGGATATTTTTAAAAAAAATTAATAAAATTAATGTGATAATTTAAAAATAATTAAATTTTTTAATCTATATATAAAATAAAATATCATTATTTTTTACAAAAAAGTCAGTAATTTTTAAAAAATTAAATAAAGGTCCGTACCCGATTAACTGTCGAAGTGGTTAGATCCTGACCCGAGAGTGCCATCGAACAATTTAAAGCGAAATCGGCAAAAGTTTTTTTTTTAAGTGACTCTGGGAAAATGAGACCTAACATTGTGACCGAGGTAAAGCTCTCCTCTCGATCTTTACTCTGCCAATTCTCTTTACCTTTCAATTTCAGTGCTCAATGTTAGGGTTTTTCAATTACTATTTTGTTTTTCTTTCTTGTTTGGTTGCTAGTAAAATGCGGGAAAAAGAAAGGAAAATGGAAAATATTAACCTTAGTTTCCTTAAAATTAAGTTATATATATCATTAAAGCTTTACTAAACTTTGTGAATTATTACTGTTGGACTTGTTTCGCGATTTTCTGTTTCCTTTTTCGTTTTCCTGAAACATCTGAATCTCTGTATTCCAAGTACCAAACACTGAATATTGATTTTTTTTTTATTGTAACTGTTATTTTTTGGCGGAATTTTCTGTTAATGCACTTGCTAGCTGCATTTTAATACGTTAATGTTTTAGAGAAAAAGAAACAAAGAAAAAATAAAACAAAAAAAGAAGATGGTCTTATGTGTGTTTAGTTGTAATCTGTGTAGATCTATTCTGCAATTATGATAAGTTAATATGTTAAATTCCTATATGTAAGAGGTTGTATTTGTATTATTAGGAGAGTTAAAATGGTGAGATGTGTTATGATCTAATCCTTTTGAAAATGAACTTCAGCTGATGCAGTAGCTCTCAACTAGCATTAAAATGATGTTAGGAGGAAGAAGAAGATAAGGAATTTCACTGATTAATGTTTTAGTTGGCTTGTTGAAATAATTTGTTTGGCCAAATTTACCAGAATTTGCTGTCTGTACAAAATTATTTGGAAAGCATATAATATTAGGTCCAAGTATGAGTTTTCATGTAGTTTTTTGTTTTTCTTTGGTTATACATATTGGTTTTATTGGTCTACAGGCAGGATTACCTACTAGAGTGGGGCAATGGTGGGAAAGCATTCCATTTCTAACTTCTGCAGTGGTGATTGTTTGTGGGACTATTTACTTGGTTTGCCTCTTCATTGGATACGACTCCTTTTATGAAATATGCTTCTTACCATCTGCTGTTATATCACGATTTCAAGGTAAATTCTCACTGAATGATGCATTTGATGTGCAATTATGAACAAAAAGTAATCTTGGAAGATCCTTTTATACGAGGACATGCCCACCACGGTGGAGTTGTGCTGATCTTTTTGTTTTTTGTTTTTTGTTTTTTCTTCTTGGGCCTTGTGGTTAACAAGGGCTTGTTTAGCCTGAAATGTGGTTTGGGAATTTTTAATTCATGAAATTGAGATCAACAACAAAATTATCCTTTTAATTTTGCCTGCCTGAAGTTTAAGGCATTAGGCAGGTATGGACCAATTAGAGACATTCAATGTCAGAGTGAAATTGATGACTTTTTTCAATCTAGATTTATTGTTCTCTCCTAGGCTTGAATATAGTCCAGTTTTAAATTGCAAATCTTGGTTTAGGAAAGGATCATATCCTTTTCATTTGATTCCTTCTTGGGATTGTATCCTATTCTCTTTTCTTCACAACCCATCCTAGGTTTCTGATCATTGGCTTTACACTTTTGACATGCAGTTTACAGGATTTATACATCTATTCTTTTTCATGGTTCATTGCTTCATGTGCTGTTCAATATGCTGGCTTTGGTACCATTGGGTTCTGAATTGGAGAGAATCATGGGATCGATCCGCTTGCTATACTTGACAGTTTTATTGGCTACAAGCAATGCTATATTTCATCTTCTTATTGCATTGCTGGTTTCTCATAATCCTTTTCGTCTATTTCCGCATCTCATGGATGAGTGTGCGATAGGCTTCTCAGGAATCATATTTTCTATGATCGTCATAGAGACAAGTTTGAGTGGAGTTCAGTCAAGGAGGTTTGTCTTTACTAGTTCATGCTATGAGATTATGTTTGGAATGAGTTCGCTATCATTCTTTGCCTTCTTCACAAAAAAAGTTCCATCTGCCAATTTTTCCTACAGCTTGTGTGTGCATGCCTCAACATGCATGGATGCTTATGCATGAGATGTCTTATGATATTTTTTTTACTGTCTGAGTAAAAGTGTATATTTACTTTGATTGGAATCTTTCTTTTTTATTTTTATATCATCCAATATATTTTATGGGTTTAGTTAGTTTAATCCTCCAATTGAGATATAACTAATTTCCTTCCTTTTGCAGCGTGTTTGGTCTCTTTAATGTTCCTGCTAAGTGGTAAATGCTTTCACTTCTCTAACAACATAGATGCATGTACACGCACAAACACACACACATTATGCTTAATTATCATATTCTTTTGCAATACATGAAATGTAACCTTTAATTGAAGCACATTACTTTCAGGTATGCACTTATCTTATTAATAGTATTCCAGCTTCTTATGACAAATGTCTCCTTACTTGGTCACCTATGTGGCATCTTGTCCGGATTTGCATGTACGTAGTCCCTGTTTCCATTTAAATATTTTTATTTCCCCTCTCTGCATTTTGTTCTGCTATATCGACATTTCTTGTTCAAAATTTATCTTTCAGATACCTATGGCTTATTCAACTTCCTTATGCCTGGAACATCTTTCTATTCTTCCATCGAGGCCTCTGCTTTGCTTGTAAGTACATTGCTTGGACTGTATTTTGACAGATTTCCCTTTCTTCATTTGTTATAAGATCTCAATTTTCTTTTTCTTGTTTTGTTTATCAGATTTCTTCTGCATGCTAGTCTACTTATTTGTCTGGGGATTGTACACTTATTATTACTTTAATGACTTCTAAATTCTTTTCATGCCAGTCGTCTTTTCTGTCAAGGTTAAACTAACAATGTGCCAATGTTCAAATGATTCAATTAATTATAAGATTACATATAACTTATGAAATGGATTTGTATGTCCTGAATATTTGTGCCTGGGTCCATGTGCCCTCTCTCTGAATCTCACCTGAATCTTTTTCTCCCAACTTCTTCTTATCTGGATTTCACTTATGGGGAAAATTCTTTTGTGTACTCATGTTTTCTGTCACCATGTTAGCAACACTCTTTTATCTCTTGCTTGTGCATTGTAATAAATTTTAAGCCATGCTGATTGACGCAATTTGTATTCTAGGCCTTGGAATTTTGCATAGCATGATGAAAGCTTTAAATTGATCAATAATTCAGTTCTGAACCAAAGCTTCCTAAAATAAATTTCTAATTTGAGGTTTCTGTTGTATTTTCTAGATAGATAACATAATGTTCATTGGTTTGCATTGGACATATCGTTTATTCTACCTGTGCTTTTTGCTTGTCTTTATAATTTATAGTCCATGAATAAGTCTGCTTTTTTTTTTTTTTCCAGTCCTCTTGTGTGAGGCGTCCTAAATTTATTATGTGCACTAGTGGGAATCCTACAGGATATATACCAACATATTCCAGCCAAAATACAACCACCAGGTAAATTTGCTTAGTACTGCAAATGATTTACTGCTGCACGATGTCTAACCTAATTACTTGATTGGACAGTGGATTAAATATATGGAGAAACTTGTCTTCATGGATGCCTCAAAGGGAAACATCTTCTCAGGTACCAAGTAATTCAGTTTTGGAGGTTTTTTTTTTCATGTTCAAGTTAACTGACTATGTTACTGTTAGGAGGCCACTACACCGGCCAGTCCTGTGTTTGGTAAAACAGGTATTTAGGGGTGCTAATTGAGGTATAATCTAAACCTGGAGCAATATCAGATAATAATTCTTAAAAACTAGACTTATCTATTTGTACTTGCATCACACAATGTTTATGCTGCAAATTGTAATTTTTATAGCAGGGTCTCTGTAAAGTTGCAAGTGTAATTATCGGGACACAAACTTTTTTATTGTTTGTGTATTGTATCTGTAATTGGTGAAGGCATTAAAACATAGAAAGTTGTGGTGTTTCTTGGTTAGCATCCAAACTGGTTATTTGGTAGAACAGACAGAAATATGCTGCATGCCTTTTGCTTCTATTTCCTCGTAATCCTTAAATGACTTGTGGTAAATGTTAGTTGAAGCGTTATTCAAGTTGATCTCTGTTGATAATGTGCAGTCAACACAAGAAAGCAGGTTTCCTGGGACAGGAAGGACACTTGGTTCTGCTGGCGGTCAAACGATTCCTGATTTAAATTCAGATTCAAACCTGCAGGCTAGACTGTTGGATAATAGCAACTCAGATTTGGCTGCAATGGGTACAGTAGAGAGACTATCAGATGGAAGGTATTAGGAAGACTTCTTCCATGCATCCTGCAGATAATCTTAGAGACCAAGAACTGGCCTAAGTCTTAGCAACTTATGATTCTTAACCATTCTTCCAACTTGTGGAGTGTAGATTTAAGTGTTCCCAAGAAACATACAAAAGGTCTTAATGCTATGTGATAGATCATTGGAAAATCTCTCATCTAGTGCACTTGTCAGCTTTCTTCAAATTACTAGTGCTGTAATTCAATTTGAGCTTTTCTTATTTAGAATTCCAAAGTCAAGTGACTAAAAAATTAGCAGTGGTCTTTAATCATTTTGATATGGATAATTTAAGCATTGAAGAATCTAGAATGCATTAGATTCTAAAATTAGAGATTCAATTTTACAATGATATATACACATATATTCATGTACCATACCATTCTAGAAGAAACAAATACAGAGTGATGAGGAAGGCTGTTCAACTGTATTTTGCTCAATGTAAAATAGCATTGATGGCTTTGCTTGTGTCATTTTATGTTCTCTCTCTCTCTCTCTCTCTTTCTATATATATATATATATATATATATATATATAATCAGCAAGTGAAAGGGCACTTCTCTTTTGTTCTTGGAGTGCAGGAGGTCATCTGTAGATAATGCAGTTGCAGCAGCTCCAGAACTCCCTACACGCCATCAGGTTTCTCTAATTAATTTAAGAGTAGGTTTTACAATATTTTCTATTTGTTAATCTGGGTATTAATGTCTTTGTGCTTCTATTTTCTCACTGGATTCAGGATTCAGTTGGTTCCAATGAACAAATTCAAAAGCTTGTATCTATGGGTTTTGAGACGGTAAATAACACTATATCAATTTTATTCCCATATTATCCTTTTGTCCCCTATGCTATGGCCCTACCCTGCTGGAAAAAGGGGAAGGTGGAGGAAATATAATGTCACCTATATTTAGAATGTAACCAAAATGACATTACAAATTTGTAATGCAAAATTAATATATACGTAGTGGATTGGGATGGTAGGGTTACCCAAAACATGTAAAATGAAAGGAAAAAATCATATAGTTTGTCTGCTGATGCAAACACCTTGGCGTTTTTTCAGACACAAGTAGAAGTTGCACTAGCAGCTGCTGATGGGGATCTGCATGTAGCAGTTGAAATTCTTATGAGCCAGCAGGTGTGTATTAATAGTTGTAACTTTATGGATCTTCAATTTTTGGTTGTTTCGATTCTAAGTTGGGAAATTGCTAATTGATTTGCAGGGATAAATTGCAAACCAATCTCAAAATCTCATCCGTTGACTCCGTGCAATCTGGATCTCTCCCAGAACTCTAATTTACTGGTTTACTTGCACCAACTCCTTTGCCACGCGACACTGTGCATTGATAGTATTTTCGTCAAAATAAGGTAGAAAAGAGGAAATATTTTGAGCACAAAAACAGTAACCAACTTCTGTTAAAAGAAAGCACAAGAAGTCTTGTAAAATGTTGTCGCATGAATGTTGAAATTCAATCAGAACTGGAAACAGAGTGTTGTTGTACTGACAAAAGATTTAGTTCCTTCTATAACAATTTGATGCTACATTAGTTTTTAAGTACTTCAAATGACCAATTTGTAAGAAAACATCTTTACAGTTGGACAGATGTTCAACATTTTGTAAATGTATACTATTCTTCTTCAGTGTTTGCGCAGACCACAAAAGGTTAAACCTGACATTAAATCCTGTCGATGAATTGCATCTTAGATTGAATCCTAACTATCCACTTCATTGATATTATAATTTTACCACTGCAATTGGTAATCAGCTTACTACCCAACCTTGATTGATCGATGATAGTCTTACTGTTGAATGGTTTTATATTTTTGCTGGTCATTTTCTATGTTCTATAAAGATCACGGGGTGTGGAATCATCTGATACTACGAAAATTTCCATCATGCAATATACCAGGCAAGCAAAACTTTCAATGTATAATGAGCTAAACCAGCAGACACAGCTATTTATATGAACGTAAAGGTTTTTCTCCGGCTGAACCCAAGTGACCAGATTTTCCACAATTATAACAAGAAAGTTCTCTTGGACCTAAATCTGGAAAACTAGAACAGCAGGGATGACAAAAATTCCTGCACACATAGCATTGTATTTCCTGTTTGCAATACAAGAAAAAATTTCACTCAGCAGAATGCTCGAACTTTTTCAATTTTCATCATTACACTTGTTGTGTGTGAACAAGTGAATTAATGGATGATATAGTAATACTCTGTTTGGTACCCCACTGTGCAAACTAAAAATGCATTTCACTACATTACATTTCCTTTCATAACAGCATATCAAATATAGCCTAAATGTTTAGATATTGTATATACCTTGAGATCATCAAGCAAATGATCACCCCTACATGAAAACATGTCATGCTCTTCATACCCACATTGTAAACAAATATCCGGGTTTGATTTGTTTTCTCTGTCTTTCCCTAGACGAAGGTTGCTCTCTGGTGGAATATCACATATTACTTGCAATGAGTAATAATTGAATGAGGAAAGTTGTTAAAAGGAACGCATGATGAAACATATAGTGTTGGGATATGAAATGGCAAATGAATAACAAATCATCTGTCAACTGATTGTTTTCTCATAGTTCAAAGAGATCACAGAAATTATAAATAATTGAATGGCAAGACAAAAATTCAGGGAGACTCAATCAACAGTTATTAAAAGACATTTAATTTCCTTTTTAGTTTTTTTAATCAAAAGTTAATCTATTAAAAAGCTTAATGACACTCGCAGGCTTAGCCTAGTAGTGATGCATCTTTCTACTAGGAAATAGATTCAGGTTTAGAAAGAAAAAATAAATAAAAAGCCAAATGAAGAATTTAACTTTGTGCAAGGGAGGAAGCTGCATGAATAAACCTGTCTACAACACTTCCAAATGTGCTCAGGACTCCCATAAACGAAACATAGCATTCTATAATGTACTGCCATATTCTTTACCATAACAGAAGCATGTTGCCCAGCAATCATTTGGAGGATCGAAGTATCTTAATTTCAGCAAAAAAAGGCAAAATAATTGCTCATTATAACCATGATAATATTTATTACCAGGAATGAAGTGATCTAAAAAAAAGAAACAAACTCACAAGCAGCTGACTTATCACAATATTGTCTTCCATCTCAATTGATTTTGTTTCCACGCTTTCACTTGTATCTATCTGCTTTACTTCTTTTGCAATATCAACCTGAATCAAATAAACTTCAAATGTCTCGCTCTATAAAAGAAACTACTCAAAAAATATATTACTTCCATTGGATATATATACCTCTGCTAAAATACTGGCTGAAATTGCTATCACAAAGTGAGTATCCGTAGTAATGCACCAGTGGATCAGTAAATTGGTAAGCTAACCTGCCAGTGAGTTGGCTTCATCTTCTATTTTTACCATAATTTCAGAAAACTAACAAGATTCCTAACATAATCGCAGAGATGAAATTGGTGTCAAGGAAATGCTGTTGGATGGAATGGCACCTATGAAGCACCAACACTTTTGTTCTGGGCTTGTATCTGTCATATTGTGCCTGACACTTCACTGATATGACACATAACATACAAGTTGTGTGCTAATGTTAGTAAAAACAGGTGTTTTGACGTCTTGTAAATATATCCAGTGTCCAGTGTATGATAGACTATCACACTTTTAATTATTTAAACCCGAAAAATTTCAATCCTGTACTGTCTTAAGTCTATATACTGCTAATAGCTCTTAAATTCTAGTATGCATTGGCTGCAGCACATTATTAGATTTTAGACATCACAGAAACATGTAACACAGTGAAACAAGCTTTAATTCAATTGCATAGAGAGCAAAAAACATTACTATAAGATAATATAATTTTGGAACCTAAGACTCAAGCTAAGAGTTTGAGAAGTGAACTAATCAGAAAAGATAATTCAATCAACTTGCATTTTCATTTTTTCTGGTGGTCTTCATTTCCTTCATTTCAACCCTCTTTGCAGGCACTGAAATAACTTCGTCACTCTCTGAAGAACAAAGATCGATACTGCAGTAGAGTTTACTCCATCCCTAGCTTCCAACACATTGGTTATTTTCAATGATGCGTCAGCCTGTTCCTTTTCTCTTGGGGCATCAATCTAAAGCCAAGAAATATGGAATTAGACGATAAAGGTAATAGCATTTCACTATGTTAGGCATTTGTAAGAGTCTGATTGCTTCTTAGTTCTCATCAACTTTGATAATTAATTGATGGTTGAACTGCAAAACACTATCTTTAGACCATTGCAAATGCCTAATGTAGTGAAATGGCATAGATACATGACTATGAGACTGCACCTAAAAACCAAGGTTAGGGGTTATTAATTAGGTGAACCAATAGGAAAAGATGGGAAAATCAAATTACATTTTCCTTTTGCCTTTCCTTTGTTTTCATTTCCTTTGTCATAAACATCTCTACAGGCACTGAAATAACTTGCATCAATCTCCGAAGAGGAAGAAAGATCAATTACGCCTGCCAAGTTAACTTGATCATGCTTTCCAACACTTGTGCTTTTTCTACTAACGAGTGAGCCTAATCCTTTTCCCTTGAAGTTGAAGCATCAATCTAAAGCCAAGAAATACAGAAAAAGATTAACATAAGATAGTTGCTCTTAATAATCTGATAATGATTTAACTTGAGATAGTTCCACTTAATAATCTGATAATGATACTTTAATAAGTTTTTCCTTCATTCTTCATTTACTAACCACCATTAACGAGATGCTAATTAGTCATACTACTAAGATCGTCGCAACAAACTGTACATGACCCAATCAACTCTGAAACATTTTTACTTATCTACAACCAACTCAACTCAAATTCATTCAATTTAGCCTTAATCCCAAAATTAATTGGGATCGGCTATATAGATTTTCTACTCTAAATGTCTTCTGATAATTGTAATGACTACAAACCATATTGTATTCTTTCCTTCAAGTTAGTGATATCTTGCTTTGCTTTCCCCTGCTTTGGAATTTGCAGGGACAGTATCCTGTTCCTTCATTATTTGAGCAGGCATGCCTGTGCTTTTTCGGACACTCATTGCCACAACACAATCGGCCCTGGGAAATCTTTCACAAGTAACTGTGTCTACATCAGTGCGGAAAGTTAGAAATTCAAGCCCTAGCAAGCCCCTTCCTTTTTGAGAATTTCCAATGTACCAGGAAAAAAAAAAGGGGGCTGTCAGGACAATGGTTATTGGATGAAAGACCAAGCAAAAAGTGAGAACAATTAGGCATTAGGCATCTGTCTGGGCTATGGAATGACCTCACAAGTTAATTTGCAGTGAAAACTGGAGCGCAAACCATTTTGAAACTTCACGCAGACTACCATTTTGAATGTGAAGACTTTTTTCTATCATCTCTTTCCAATCACCCTAATCTGGTAAAAATTTTCAAAACAGTCTAAACATTGTAGAATTAGTATGCGAAAAAGAATACAAGTAAAGACTTCCCAATAACCGCATCGAAGTAAAAGTTTCCAGACAAGAAAAATATGAGAACAATGTAAAACAAGAACCATAAATGTGGATTACATGCCCAAAAATAATGATTTCGCAAGTGATTTTACTAATGTCCAAAACTTCCACAAACATGCACAGTTTCTTCAACTTTGTAATGTACGTTGTACTATAATACCTCACACTCCACTAGAATAAGAAGCATAATTAAGCTACTGCCTTGAGAAAATACCTCACACTCCACTAGAATAAGATGCATAATTAAGCTACTGCCTTGAGAAAATACCTCTCACTCCACTAGAAGAAGACATTAAAGGGTCAAAATAAGACGTGATTATAGAAAATTAGGAAAAGAATAACATGAATAGGATAGTTTTGAAAAGTGTGATCAGAAGTTAGGAACATAGTTTCAAAAAAAGTATGATGAGAAGTTCAAACTCCAAAGTATCGTGAAATGAACTAGTCTTTCAATTAAAATAATTTAGCTAAACTTTCAATTCGACAGGATGAGAGAGTATAATACATGGACAGAAGTTGAAGAACTTAGACAAACTTAGTACCCCAATTTACAGGTTCAAGTTATTTCTAAAGAGCTTCCAAGTATTATTGAATTGAACGAGCATCCTATTGGCTCGAAGCCAAGTATCATTGATTTCTTCATTTTCTTTTTCCAGGCTTCTCCACTCTCCTAGAGCTTTAGATGCTGCTTGATTGGTCCTTTCCAATTTGAGTGCAACTGAGTTCCTCCGAAGAAGAAACTCCTCTTTTTTGGTAATTAAACGCTGGATTTGATCTTCTACTTCAATTGCTGCTTCTTCAAGTTTAGAGAATTCAGCTTCTATGGAACTGAGTTGATCTTGGTTTTGATACAATATTGCATCAAGAGTTTTGGTTTTATCTAGGAGAGATGTCCCTTGGATGCTAGCAGCTTCTAAGAATGTTATAGCGTCTTTGAACTGTGCCAAAGGTTGATTTCTGAACTGAATTTTAACTGTATTGAATAAGTGTGAGAGCAGTTCTTTCAACATTGTCAAGGGAGTTGGTATGGTATATATCCTCCGATGACATATCAAGGAACCTCGCCATTGCTTTCCTCTGTTGTTGCAGAAGGTCAGAGCCAAAAACTAAGCTTAAGCTGTAAGTTTCATTATTCAATGGAGGGTTCAAAGTCTTGGACCTACTGGAAAGTTCAGCAAGCAAGTTGCTAGACATAATTCTTACACTCGAAGAAATTTGAGTGGATATTGATGATTCTATTGTGCTGGAGGGAAGGGCATTTGGAGAAGTTAGAGCCTGAAATCAAGAAAATTTTTAAACATTAGATTTTATGAAAGTCATGAAAACTTTAAAGGGAAGAAATAAAGGAAGAAGATCACAGTTGGAGAGAGTTTAATTTCAGGAATAATTGGAGGAGATGTTTTTCTAGTCTTTTGGTCACTTGTTATAGTCTGTACCCCTTTGGCTTCTGTATTTGGTTCAGATGTAGAAATTTTAGAAGGGGTTACTTGCGTACTTGTCACTTCTTCTGATGGTGGAAAGACCTCTATTGGACTCCTAACAACTCCCTTTGGTGGTTTCTTGTGGGAGATAGAGGAACTTCAATAGTTGATATGGTTATCATTTCCTGCAATATTGGTTCCTGTAAAACAAAAACGAATTTTGAAATTGAAAATGGAAAAGGTAACTTGTATAACCAAATCACACATAAAAATGCCCATCGTCTTGTTGATGGAGGATTAGCACGACCCATCATGTATTTCTAGGATATTTGGAGCTCTTTTTAAACTCTTTTATGCAATGTTCGAATGAAAGAATTTCAATTAGGTTGCCAAAATTATTTAGTTTAATGCATTATCTAAATTATTAGATTTTCATGAATGAAGATTAGATTAATCAATGTGAATGGGAGTTCATTAGAGGTAGATTTAAAATTATAGGTAATTTCAGAACTATCCTTAGATTAAAGTTTTTATTCATGTTTATGGGTCAGACTCAAATTCATGAATATAATCAATCAAAGAAAACCTGGAGGGTAATACTTCTTTGGGTCAGTATTTTGGAACGAAATTCATTTAGAATTTTTATTCATTCTGGTTTGAATTTGTGTTAAGGGTAGAGATATGTCTAAAGTATTGGATTATTTTTAAAATTAAGGGATAAGGTAAAATTTTAACTCTGCCATTTAGTGGTAGGAGCACATTAATTTTTAATATTTTTCGAGATATAATTTTGACGTTAACTTTATTAAAATCTATAATTTTGATCTTTTGACCGTTGACTTTTCTCTCTGAGCCCACAAGGATTAAAAAAGTAATTGACAAATTATAATTTAGTTCCTAAAATTTTATTTATTTAAAAAAAATATTTTTTTAAATTAAAATATAAAAAAATAAAATAAATTAATAACTAAATAAAAATTAATTATTTTATTTATTTAAAATTAAAAAAAATATTATTTTTAATTTAAAATTGCTTTTTATTAAATTGAAATAATTAATTTTTATTTAACTATACTTTTCTAAAATTAAAATAAATAAAATTAATTTTTAATTATTTAATCTATTTTCTAATTTTATATATTTGA
>CANXYC012286556.1:0-31074 GCA_948193065.1 Aleurites moluccanus
GTACCGATCCAATCTCCTGAGAATGCACCTGAGGTAAGTACTTCTACTGTACTTGATTCTTTTGAAGATACTGATGTGATTACTGGCTATAGACTACCTGACAGGCATACTCGAGGTAAACCACCGAATCGGTATTCTCCATATGTGGAGGATTGAAGATCTAGATACCCCATTACTGAATATGTGTCAACAAAGAGGTTGTTAACACCATTACGAACTTTTTTTATCTACAACTTCTTCAGTTCAAATTCCAAATAAGGTGGAAGAAGCCATAAAGGACCCAAAATGGCGTCAAGCTATGGAGATGGAGATGGAGGCGTTGGAGAAGAATGAAACCTGGAAGTTTGTGGAACTGGCAGAAAAAAAGGCCAGTGGGGTGTAGGTGGGTGTTTACAGTTAAACATAAGGCTGATGGCACTATTGAGAGGTATAAGGCACAACTGGTGGCGAAAGGATATACACAGATTTATGGGGTAGATTATCAAGAAACATTCTCTCCAGTTGCGAAGTTAGATACTGTCAGGGTATTGTTGTCTTTGGCTGCAAACTTAGATTGACCACTATATCAGTTTGACGTGAAGAACGCGTTTCTTCATAGAGACTTGGAGGAGGAGATTTATATGGAGATTCCACCCGGATACAGATGCGAATGTCAGCCAAGAGTAGTCTGCAAGTTGGAGAGGTCGTTGTATGGGTTGAAGCAGTCCCCTCGTGCCTGGTTTGGACGTTTAAGCTCGGCTATGAAAAGGTATGGGTACTCTCAGAGTAATTCAGATCATACTTTGTTCTTGAAACGTTCCCAAGGAAAAAAAACTGCCCTGATTATATATGTAGACGACATGATTATTACAGGGGATGATAGTGAAGAGATTTTGAGGTTGCAAGAGTTATTATCAAAGGAGTTTCAGATGAAGAATTTGGGTGAACTGAAGTATTTCTAGGTATTGAGGTGGCCAGGTCGAAGGAAGGAATTTACTTGTCACAGCGAAAGTATGTTCTTGACCTATTAGCCGAAGTTGGAATGTTAGATTGCAAGCCTGTGGACACCCCTATGGTACAAAACCATAAACTCGGAGAGTATCCTGATCAGACTCCTACTAATAAAGAGAGATACCAGAGGTTAGTCGGCAGCTTGATTTACTTGTCACATACACGTCCTGATATTGCTCATGCAGTGAGTTTGGTGAGTCAATTCATGTATGCTCCGAGTGAGGATCATATGAATGCAGTGTTATGCGTCATTCGATATTTAAAGTCAACTCCAGGAAAGGGGTTATTGTTTGCAAAGAATGGCCACCTTGAGGTGGAAGGTTACACAGATGCAGGCTGGGCAGTAAGTGTGACAGACAGAAGGTCTACATCAGGATATCTTACATTCGTCGGAGGCAACCTTGTCAAGTGGAGGAGTAAGAAACAAAAGGTTGTGACTCGGTCTAGTGCTGAAGCATAATTCAGAGGTATAGCAAAAGGATTATGCGAGCTTCTTTGGCTCCGGAAACTGTTGACAGAATTCGGTTATCCACCAGATGTGGGAATGAAGTTATTTTGTGATAATAAAACAGCTATAAACATCTCCCATAATCCTGTTCAACATGATAGAACCAAACATGTTAAAATCGATAGACACTTTATTAAAGAGAATTTGGATACAAAGGTAATCCAGTTGCATTTTATCAGGTCTGAAGACCAATTAGCTGATATACTGATGAAAGCTGTGTCAAGTAAAGATTTCCATTGCTCACTTATCAAGATGGGTATCAAAGACATTTTCTCACCCACTTGAAGGGGAGTGTTGAAGGGAGTTACCTCCTAATTAGTTAGGCTCCCTTTTATTTAGGAAGGTTGTTTCCTTGAATATGAATTCTTCTCATTGTATAACTCCTAATTAGGGTGTCACCTTTTATTTAGGAAGGTTATTTCCTTGAACAAGAATTATTCTCATTGTATACCTCCTAATTAGGGTGTCATATATCATGTATATATATGCTGTAATTAACTGTACAGAAATATAACATTTTTTTCTCAAATTACAGAAGAAACTTTTTCTCCACAAGTTGTTCCCCAAAAAAAGTGAACCGAATATAATTTACCTCTTTGATATCTTTGCTACTTGGATATGCATGTTAATAAAAATAAAGCAATGTATTTTAAAAAATTAACAGGATTTTTCCTATTAATTTCTTTGTTTGCTTGCATATGCTGATTGCATCAATTGATAACTTTCAAGAGAAATTTATTTATCGTAATTGTTCACTATGATAGATGGATTGTTCATCCATTAAACTGTCTATGTTTCAAGTTGTGATGTTTGAACTCAATATTTATTTTGGGACTTACAAACTTGCAAAAAACCTCTCAAATGATGGATAAAAACTTTAAATATACTCAGTGGTCACATTTCGAAGATCAAGTTATTAATCTTATTTAAGAAAAAAAAAAAAGCGTTGAAAGTATGTGAAAATTAACTGCATACCTTTGTATTGAGTATATATATATATATATATATATTGATTATCTAGTCAATTATCTTTCCAGTCGAATGACTATTTTGGAGGAATAGTTGGAGTTAGAACTAAGATACAGACGCTGAGTTATATCCTCTTTTGGTGGCGCGTTTGGCAGAGTTAGGACACTTGTGAAATTGTTTTCGAGTAGGAATAGATAATATATCTGTCACTCGCTTTTGTGAGCTCACCCAATTACTTGCTCATCTAGAAGTCAGCTCAACTGGTTCTTTTTATCACCTCTCATCACATTCAATCATATTTA
The DNA here is from genome assembly GCA_948193065.1 of Aleurites moluccanus. Taxonomy (NCBI): domain Eukaryota; kingdom Viridiplantae; phylum Streptophyta; class Magnoliopsida; order Malpighiales; family Euphorbiaceae; genus Aleurites; species Aleurites moluccanus. Next base: position 2,770 of record CANXYC012286556.1, read on the forward strand.
GCTATAAAAATCAAGCAGAAAGACGAAACAAGAAAAATAATTTGCATGATAAATTAATGGCCCTTGAAGAACCCGCAATATCCATGGCCCCATTCATGCCATTCGGCTAACCTCTTATTTCTCTTCCATTTGTCTCCATAATCTACAAGACTACTACAACTTTTTCGACTGTTTCACTTGGTTTTCTATGCCCACAGTCAGTTTATCTTACATTGGGGATTATTTCACACACTATCATCCTCTTCTCAAACCAAATTATAATCTTATTTTGTTGTTAACCCCCCGAAACTTGAAACATAACTATCATTCCTCATTGCACTTCTCCAATTTATTGTCATTATATTTGTTTTAAAATATTTGGATAGGACAAACTATCCTGTCATGGTGACCTAATATAATACATGTACACAAATAAAATATACTCTTTTTTCTTTATTATTTTTTATTTAGTTCACATTGTTATTTTAGTGGATGTTAAAAATATTAATTAGAAATTTTTAAAATTTAATTTTAGGCTACATTTCATACTTCTAATAACAAAAGTTTAAAAAGCAACTGATCAGCACTCTCAAATTATTTTTTCCAATAGTGCTTTCTGAATGCCAAACAAGCCCTTTATACTCTTGTAGTTGCAGGGCAGGCCAAACAATTTGGGTGCTGTTTGGTTGGCCAACTAAATACTTCTAATTGCCGATTACCAATATTTGTGTCGCCAATTGAAAAAATTTGTGATATTTGGTTAGTCAACTAAAAACTCCTATTATGACAAAATTTATTTTTAATCGACAAATTTTATAAACAGTTATAAGTTGTTTTTATCGATTGGCGATTTGACAATTGCATTTTTATACTAATCGCATATTTAGCCATCGTTCTACCAAACATCTCTTTGATAATGACTAAAAAGTTACAAACATGCGGTGAAATGGCTTTCTTAAGCTTTCACCTCCAATCGCGGTTTGTATTCATCCGTAATCACATTCACATTACCGCAACCGAATTTATAATCCCAGGGCCGGCTACTTCTCAAGTCGTTTTCTCTGAAGTTTAGAGGATTTGTATTCAATTAAGATTTTTAAAAATATTTATAAATTTTTTTTAAGTGAATGAATTTTGTAATGTTTAATAATTTTTAATAATTTTTGTAGAATTTATAAATTTATAAATAATTTTTAAAGATTTTATTTTAAATTTTTTTTATAAATACTGATAGACTCTTATAAATATTAATAAAATTTCATTGATTTCTAATATTTATTTTATATAAATGTAATAAATTTATATTTTTGGTGTAATAAAAATAAATCTTTAAAATAATAAATAAAAGTAGGAGGTCTCAATTAAATAATATTATTCAATTAAAATATTAAAATTAATTAAAATAATATTTTTAAAAAATATAATATTTAATATTTCTTTGTTCATAACTCCACAAATTCACAATAATTTTTAACTTAGTTAATAAATTTTATTTAATTATTTAAAAATCAAATTTTAAAATAAAATTTTAAAATCTTATTTCATTTATTTTTCAATTTCAATAAAAAAAATCGTTATTAGTGATAGATAAGACTTTTGAATTATACAAACATTTAAATAAGACTTGGATTATACAAACATTTAAACTTTTAATAGTGAATCATATATTAATTGGTATTAGGGAGTGAGTATTATTCGTACTCAAATTTGATTAAAAAATAACTCTCAGAAAATAAACCTGAGACAATATCAATTTGAATGTATATAATTATATTTCTAAAAAAAAGTATAAAATTAATTTTTACAATTTCAAAATAAAAAAAAAGATTGAAAAATTATTTTAATCAATTTAACAAAAAAAAAAAAAAAAAAGAATAACATGAACAATATTAAAAAAAAATTCAATGAATAAAAAAGAAGAAGAATATGAACAATATAAAAAAAATTCAATGAATAATAAAAAAAAAAAATATGAATAATATAAAAAAAAAATTACAATGAAATAATGATTTTTTTTTATTAAAAAAACTTCTACATTAAACAAAAAAATTGGCTGAAATCTTAAATGAGAGAGAAAAACTTTTAAAAATATTTTTTATTCGTATAATTACATAAAAAAAAAAAAATACAAAGTCTATTGATTATAAAAATTAATAACTTTTTAAATAACTATTTATTTTTTAAAATTTTATAAAAATTATAATTAAATATCTCCTTATTTCTATAAATTTTTTAAAAGTCTTTAAAAGATATATTTGATTTTCGTGAAGTTTTTAAAAGTTCTATTTTTTAAATCCATTAAAATTTTAATTCTTTTTATTTAATACACCCCCCTTAAGTCTTCCTACATGCCGTCTCCCTTACACATTGATTTACTATTTTCACCAGCAGGCGGACACAGCCAATCCTTGCAATGCCATTGCTACTTGGATTTTGTGAAACAAATCAGCAACATTGAGGAGCCAATAAGAAAGCCAAATACAACTATCAAAACATGTAGAAAAATCATTCATCAAAATGTCTAACATGTCAATATTCTGCAATTTAAATTTACAATTTTCAGGCAAAGTCATTTCTGCTCCAGCTTTTAACACTGTTGACACAGACATATTAGCATTTTGTACACTAAATTGCAACTCAGTGAATTAACTGAAGAATCTCACCCAGATGAACAAGATGACCATTAAAAGGAATTTTCAACTCCATATGCCATACCCAGTGATGCCATGGGTTACTTGGGTAATGTTCACCTCTGAGGTTCTCAACTTGGCCTCGCCCCATATCAGAGATGCTGTTGTTGAGTCTAAGCTCAGCATCTGTTTCTTACCTCCAGCTGGAGATCCTTTTAGAGTGAGTCCTCCAGGACTCTCATTTGAAGTTAGGCAGCTCTCAGTGGAACAATCAGCCCCTTGGTGATGCAGACTAGATGGCACTTCTTCTGGGCCATGCACTTCAGTCACTGCTTCAGTTTGTGATGACTGAAGGCCAAGTTGATTAAGGGAGGCACTTCTTGGTGTCTTTGTGTCCGAATCCTTCTGGCTGTCCATGTCAATAACTGTACCCCCAAGAAATTGATCAGCAAGCATCTTACAAGCCCTCTCAAGCATGGCTAAATATCTCCTTTCCGCATCCCGGCGAATTTGCAAATGCTTCTCTACCTACACAATAGAAGTGGGAAGATCAGCTAGATAATGTGAAGCCAGATCCATAGTCACGACACTCCTGGTTAAATGTTGAGTAAAGTTTTCTTCAATCATCAGGTAGTTGCTATTTTGTGTCATTGTGGAAGCATGATTCAGCATTTTCAAAAGCAGTTAAAAACTATAAAGAACCGACACCAACACGCGACACAACACGATGAGACACAACGACATGTTAATTCTAAAAAATTTTAGATTTCGATACGTTAGGACACGTTTAAATATTAAATAATATTTTTAATATATACATTATATATTATCATTCATATTCATTAATTTAACAAAACAATCAAATAAAACAAACTATATCCATCAATTTAGCAACAAACATTTCCATCAATTCAACAAAAAATCAAAGAAAATAAACTATTTCCTTTTGTTTATTATTCATTTAGTCTCTCTTTTTATTTTTTATAAATTAATTGTTGATAAATTGAGTTTTTATTTATGAATATTGTCAGACACGGTCAAAGACACGTGTCGGATTAGTCAAAGTGTCGAAAATCGTTGATCGCGTGCCAGACACGTGTCGGAAAGCGTGTCGGTGTGTGACACCGACTCTCCAACCAGGAAAGAGTGTCCGTGCTTTATAGGTTAATAAGAGATAAAGAATTATCAAATCTATCAGAGATCAAGAATTATCAAATCTTTCTCCTTTGCCTAAACAAACCCACATCCAAAAGTCACCACAAGCCAAGCATATCTTTCACTGAAACAGTCCAAACAGAGGCAGAAAAATAATAATAACTCCACAATCAGGAAAAGATTTACCTCAACTTGCAAATATAATTTTCTTTGCACTTCCATTTGTACTCTTAATGCCTCCTTGACCTCATACCCCCTAAACAAACATTTGCATAATTCAGTAGTTCCATACATTACCAAGAAACAGCGTCTTTTTGAGTGAGAAGAAAAATCATATCTTACTCATTCATATCAGAAGTTGTAATGTTTGGGGAAGCATTACCAGCACCAGGACTTTCTAAAAGGTATGAGCCAGACAATCCTTCCATAAAAAAAGCGGGGAAAGAATCAGACAAGAACAGGTACAAAAGAAGTAGTTTAGATTTTAGATTACCCATCAGATAATTTAATGCAAAAATGCTTTTCTAAGATAATTTTGGAGAAATAATGCCTGCATCATCATCTAAATCTAGACAAATTGATTATTAATACCACAACTTGTTGAGATTGTGGCTCATATTTAGAGATGATACTATATGGTGTATTATTATCCTAAAGAGGTTCTAATTATGAAGGGTTATTCTTGTAGTTTCAGGTCTCTCCTTATTCCCAGTATAAAAGGGAAAACCCTACTCTCTCTTTATATATACGCACTAACATTGCCAAATTACGTAAAATTCTTGTATCTTCTTTTCTTTTTAATTTGTCTTTTCCGTTTTTCATTGTTTCTTATTCTAATCTGTATGGAGTTGTGTTTTTCCTTTTTCAACATAAATTATGTTGATGATCTCATGAAGGGGGAGAGACAAAATATCAAGCACTACCATCTTTGGATGCTTCTCCAATATCCTTCCCTGATTGTTTACCCAGTCTGTATTTCTGTAATACCACAACAAACGTATGGATCAATAATCAAGTGACAGCAGTTCCATTTCCACTAAAAATTTGAATAATTAAATAGCATGATATCAGAAATATTAGTGGATGATAATGAAATGAAACCTGGAGGTGACTCTTTAAATGGAAGAGTGTAAGTCCCTTCACATTCATTGTTCGCATGATGGCCTTTGGTGTAGCTTCTGCAATTAATTTTTATGTCCTCATTAGAATACTAACAGCATGAATATCCAAAAAGTTGAGAGATTAGCAGAAAATAAAATAGGCAAGAAGTACTTTCTAGTGAACCAGTAACAAACAAATTACAAATGAGCAGTTTGAGCTAGGTCACATAAACATGAAAAAGTAGTTCCATTTCCCAAGTGAACAAGTACATGCTCAAACTAATGAGCAAAGAAACAGGGATGGTTGAGCTAAGCACTAATTTTATCTGAGCTTGATCCTTTGTTTATTAATTTTAGCTTAGTTAGATAAACTTAAAAGGACACCTATTTTGGATTTTTGTAAGGTTCATCATATCTGCCCCAAGCCCAAATGAAGGAGGAAGAATGTGTAGGTTGATGGATAATGCATAATTAGTATAACTCTTTTTCATGAAAAGGCATGTATAATGAGTTAAGCCAAGTTGCTAGTTAAGGGCTATGTCTGTGACTTGTAGCTCACCAAGAAGTGAAATATTGTTTGCAAGTTGACCACATAAGAGCTTTAGGAAATACACAAGCAAAAGCCAGAATTCACATGAAACATGAGGAGAAGAAAAGAGGAGGCCCAACTTTGTGCCCGCAATTCAAAAAATGGAAAAAGGCACCAGATCAACATTTAGAGTTTGATAAAAGAAACAAGAGATTTAATATAATGGAGTTATGAAGTAATGAATACTGTGAATTTTGTTTCCAGACGCAAAAAAGTTTGCTATTTTTCCAAATTGAAAAAGCTTCATAGCAACACATAGGCATAAGGAAAATGTACAGTTAGAACACAAGGATGTGTATGTGTTCCCTAACTATAGCTAAAATTGTCTCAATAATAAAAACAATTTGTCTGGACGAAGAACTGAAATTATTGAGGGAACATAAAGTTAGGCCTCAAGCACAAGAGAGAATCTTCCGAAGATAACAGAGAATTAGAGGACATTCACACTAAAAGCATAAACAAGTAAAATGCCGAGCAAACAAGAAAGTTAAAAACTTATAAATAGCAAAAAAACTGAGAAAAAATGTGAAAAAGGGTAAAGGAAAAGAAACACATACTATTGGCGCCACCGAGCTGAGTGACAGCGTCAACGAAGCGGTCGTGAAGATCGGCAGTCCAACGGAGGCGAGGTTTGGGATCGGAAGTTAATACAAGGCATGGCTCTCCAGCTCCAATTCTTTGAGGATTGGTAGTGTGGTTTTGATGTTGCATTTGGACTTGCATATCTTCCTGGTGACCCACTACCCCACCAGGAGGTCCAGCACCGCCGGGGTGGGGCTGAATCGGCCTCTGAAACATTTATTAAGTGCGTTTCGTTTTGTCTTATGTAGGGGATAGGGGATATGGAAAGAAGGGAACCCCACACCCCACCACCACCACCACCACCAACAACAACCAGCAGCCAACGATTGGAGTGAGGTGTCTTCTAATGAAAATCCAATTTCCCAATTCCGAAAGTTGAAGAAGAGCACTCAACAATTGTCTGCTGTCAAATTTTTTTCTCTGCTTTTCCAATGAAAGTTGAAAGGGCCTTTTCACATCTCATAAACTTTTTGACTTTCAAATATCTATTGCTTCATTGGTTTAATTTCGGGCATCCGTGATTTACATATGTAGTTAATAATTTAAAACGACATCGTTTTAACAAATATGTATTAGGCGGCATCGTTTCATTCAACAGTTGTGAATTGCTCAGCCCCTCCGCTTTTGAACTGGGACTAGGATTAGAAGAAAGCAAACAATGGAGACGATACCAAGACGTGGAGATGGGGATGGCGAGACGAATGTATCAGTTGCTCGTGGGGGACCTATTTACGTTCCCAACTTGGTCGGCCCTCTTACTACGGTTCCTGAATTTGAGTCTGATCTTCTTCATGAACTTCAGGTTTCCTCTTCTCTCTCTTTCACACCCTCAAGAATCATCTAATGCTTTAAATTATTTAATTAATCATTTTCTGGCTTGATGAATTATTATAGGATTTGAAGGCTGAGCTATGCCTGGATTCTTCACTGCCCAATGACGATGAACTTTCGTATGCTTTATTTTTTCCCCTTTAACTGCATGGGTTTTTTCTATTTATTTCACCAATTATTGATTGCTAAAAGTGGATGCAGTGTTGATGAGCTTAAAATTTTTACGGACGAGGATTTGGTGGAGATGGCCTTGAAGGAAACTCCGAAAGTATGCTGATTTATATGTTTCTCTTTTAATTTGTACTTCTTTTAAATAATGTTCCTATCATGGGCACTGACTGCAGGATCTGAACAAGAATGGAAGTTCCCCGCAGCCATCCCAAGAGCACTCGAATGATAGGTGAGTTGTGTAGCCTATTAAGATATCAAAATTCTACTCTGCCGTGGCCTTCCTATCATCCATACACATTCACGTTGCAGGTTTTTTGTGGTGTAAGCAACATCAGACACCTCTTAATCTCTCATATATGTATATATTTGCCTTTTCATCTCATTGAGTTATCCCTTGCTGAGAGAGAACACTAAAACAGTGAATGATCTCTTGCTTCCAAGGGTTTCTTACATGCCAATGAACATCTAGGTTGTCAATTTGAAATAAAATGAAATAAGCCACTAAACTGGGTCCTTTTATCTTGCTTCACCACTTCTAAATTGTATTCATAGGCTAAGTTAATTTGATTTACCTTCTACTTCTGTTTCTTTGCCTCTTCTGCAACCAAGGATACTGTATCTTTTTGAAAATGTATGTCTGTCTTGTGGTTAATGTTGTATCCTTTTTTTTTCGAAGTTTCTCCTTTTCTTTTCTAAACGTGTTCACTTTTATCTTCAGGAGAGAAAATGATCTTAGATTTTTTAGCACTAGTGACTTACATTTCGAAAGCTCGGAAAGACAAGGGGATCCATCAGCTGCTTTAGAATCATTACATGGAGGAACCTGTTGTAATGGAACTATCGTTAACAGTAAATCAAGGAAGAGAAAAAGATATTTGAAACCATCAGATGGATCTTATACTGGAAGCGGCTGTAATGCAACTATCACCAACAATAATTCAAGGATGGGTAAAGGAAGAAGGGCAAATAATCACGCTGTGGATGTATGTTACTTTTCCTGCTAGATTCAGTTTTACTTATTTGTGATTACTTCTAATATATTCTTTTTGTTTCAAAACAACACCTAATAAGATGCTATATTTGCTTCAATCAATGATGTTTCTCTTCATATTACTATCAATTATGTAGTTTTCTCTTTTTGCTGATGACCTCTTGTTACACCTACCCAGTATTTTTCCTTGGAGATGAAAATAAACATGATATAATTACTAATCTTTGCATATTCACTTTTTTGGAAATGAATTAGCTTTAGTTAGTTAGATTTGGAAAAAAATTGCTAGCAAATGCATGCATATAAATGCAACCCAATCAAGAAAAATCTTATGTGCAACCTTCTCTAAAATCTCTCATATTTATGTGAATATGCCATAGATGCTTTGTTCTATTTGATGAATTTGTTATTCTTGCAAGTCCAGGAGAATTGTCTTGCAAAGGTGGATGAATTATTGAAAATCAAACAAAAGCAGGATCGAGACAAAGCAGCTGCCAGACTGCATTCACTAGAGTTTGTATTTGGATAGCTTGCTACTCTATGTAATTGAAGCATCTCCTCTAACTTTGTTTTTATTGATGCCTCTTATTTTGGTCCCATGCCAGTTGCAAGATTAGTAAGGGTGCTGTTCCATCCTCAGAGAGAACTGAAGGGATGAAATATCTCAAGTTTAAGAACTCTGGGAAACAGGTTGGCTCAAGAATTGTTTCCTTTTTTTTCAAAATAAATAAATAAATAAGTTTGCTGCTCTATGTATATAGTGTATTCCTCTAAAGGTTTTTTTGGATTGCGGAGTGAGAATTGAACCTTAAAATTGCAAGTCTAGTTCTAATTTGATAGAACAGGAACTGTAGTATAATTACAGGTTAGTGTTGGATTGCATAGAGATAGATGTTTTATGTGGTGAGATTGGAAATTGATTAAAGGCGTGAAACAAAAAGAAAAGATAACGACATCTAGTGATTGGTTGGTATGATCATGAATAGTGGCAAAGAGGGTAGAAGATTGAATATAGGAAGAAAGGGTAGACAGTAATGACAATGTGGTAGTCAATGTTGATGCCTGATTGCAGCGTTGGAAGCAGGGTGCTAGTGGTTATCCATTCTTAGTGCCAGTTGCTCACTGTGCTTGATGGTTAACTTACATTGGAGGTATTGGTATAGGATGTAACTTAAGATGTGTTGGGAGTTATGGTACAGACATAATTGAGAGACGCTTGGAATTTTAATTTTTCTTTTAGGTGCCTGCTTAGGAATTATCAATACACTTTTGTAGTTACTTTTCAATTCTATAGAATTGAACTGGATTTTGTAACTCCAATTCCAGATTGTGCTCCAAACAAAAGAAATGGAATTGGATAGTCCAATTCTAGGCATGTCAAATGGTGACTAATCATCTAATTTGTTTATTTAATCATTCCTAATTATGAAAACTTCTTATTTATTCTTCGCTTATTTTTTTTCCTCAAATTAATAGCAGTTAATGCCCTCAAATGTTCAAGAACACATTGCTGTACAGCATCCCGAGGTTGTCCTTTGCATTGAGGTTTACCACAATGTACGGCACTGGTTAAAGGTATGCCTTACTGTTCTGTTGTCTTTTGAATAAATTATCCTGGTTTTCAGTTAATTTTTTGGTGGGCTGAGTCGAGATCAAGATGCTTCTGCTGTCTCGTATAAGTTATCTTGGAATTCCAGATAGTTTCTTGAAGTTTATAAGAAGAGTGCATGAATATATGTTATTTACCTAGGACTGTGGGGATTGTAATTTTGGAAGTGTTCTTTTTATGGCTTCTTTTAGAAGTTCACAGGGTCTTAAATAATGGCCATTATGTATTGAATTTTTAGCCACCATTATATTACAGGCTATGTTGCAACAGATATTTGAGAATCACAGGTGAAATGGTCTGTTTTGGTCATTATACCCCATTACAAGTTGTTACACTTTGCCTTCGGCTGTTACAGCTTCTAGACTATATGTATCAGGCAAGCCAACTTTATGAAAGAATTTACAATACCCAGCCACAGCAGTTACCTTTGATATGACCCCATGAAAGATTAAACAGGCACACTACAACTGTAGCAGTGACTGCAATTTAAGTTTTTGAAAGTTCACAAGTTATAGGCTACTCCCTTTTGAAAATTCTTCCTATTTATTTGTGTTCTAGATAGTTGGGAAAGAACTACCTTAAGATCTTAAGTAAAGAGAATCTTGTTTTGAGCTGAAACATCAGCTTAGATGGATTAAGATCTTATAAAACCATAAACCTCTTGTTCTAAACTGAAATACCTGCTTAGATGATTGCTTTGCTGACCAATGATCCTTCTGTTACAAACTGAGGGTGCAATTAGAGTGGTGCTGCATAGTTTTTTGATGAAGAGTTTGTGTTCGATAATTGAGGATGTTTATGGTCATTGAGAGTATTTGGGAAATGTTACGTTTCTGTGTATATGGGTTTTTTAAGAAATCAAGGGAAGGGCAACTTTTAAATGAATTGCTAATCTTAGAATTTTGCTGTCTGTTGTCTGAGAATTATGGGATCTGCTATCTGAATATAGAGAGAAATGAGGGATAGGACATGTACTATATACATTTTAGGTGAAGTATTCTAGAAGAGTTTGATGTTTTAATCTAAAAGCAACTTACTGATGTAATTTTGATTACAAGCTCAGGCTTTGATTTCAGAATTTTCTGCCAAACTAGTGTTCATTATTATTAATTTGTTATTTACTGTATTTTATGTCATTTATTTTGAAATGTCAAGAATAGAATGATGGCTTTTATGTATATAAACCCTCTTCAAGGTTACTTACAATTTTAGAAACAAATATGGTCCTTAATGCTAAAGATGGGATCTTATTAGCCCTCCTAGATATATATGGGAAATGGGAATGGGTCGATGAAGAATTATCTGGCCTCTTCCATGAAAAAATTTGTTTTTGCTGCCTGTTTAAAACATGTAAGAGACATGCATTTCACAACTTTACCAGCCAGTAACTAAATACTTGAAACTTGATGCTGTAAAATTGGCTTGTCATCTTTCTTTGTATTGTTGGTTATGGATACACTTCCTTATTTAGTAATATTTGCAGAGTAGATGCTCTATTCTGCAATGAAGATGCTGCATGTCTATGATGGCTCATCCTGGAACATGACGACCAAGTATATAGCATCTTTTAATGTATTAAAATTAAGAAGCCCATATTTCTTTGTACCATGAAATTTGCCGTAATTTCTGAATATATTTCATAATACCACACTTATTTTTTTTTTTTCGGTGGTTGGGTGTTGGGGGGAGGAGATAACCAAGTGCTTTTGGGTCGTGGTTTTGTTTCATTCCCTTTTATATTGTTTATCAATATGTGTGTTTTTTTTAGGCTTACTTTTTGCTCCTTAACTTGAAGATTTATTGACATAATTCAGAATGTTCTTTAGACACAAGAGTTCTTGGTGCTGGGAAGACAAACATTAACTGAATTGAGGGACAAAATTTATTGCATGACAGACCAGGTTATGCAAAAGGCTGAGCAGCATGATCCATCTGGATATTTTCTCATAGAAGTAAGCTTATTATTCACTCTAGTTTTTTTTTATCAGAAAGATAGTTTATGACCTTTATGTAAGGGAAATGACAATTGTGTAGGATGTGTTTTGCAATGATTTGAGAAATCCGTCTGGAATAGATTACAGTGAACCTATATTTGATTGGCTAAGAAACTCGAAGGATGATGCTCTTAGAAAGTGGGAGTGTATCATAAGTGGTGAATTGCAACGAAAGCAGAAAGCAGTTGTAGGTGAGGCAACAACTTTGCATCTGCCCCAATTCAGACGTGTTGACATGCAGAAAACGCGGTTTTGTGACTTGAGATTTCGTCTCGGTGCTGGATATCTCTACTGCCATCAGGTACAGTTTTACCCACACATTTCCTGTGTTGGAAATAATGACTGCAATCTTTAGTAACTCTCCTGCACAGTATTTGACCTTTGGTTGACTCAATTTTTTAAGTTCATTTCAAATTCATGTTTGGCATGAGCTGATGGTTATTGCATTTTCATGTTGGAGCATGTTTTTATAGGCATCCTCTTAGCATGTCTTTATTCAAATTCTTTTGTTTGGAAAAATTATATGGTACAGGGAGACTGCAAGCATACCATTGTTATCAGGGATATGAGATTGATTCATCCTGAGGATGTACAAAACCGAGCAGCTTATCCGCTAGTAATTTTCCAACTAAAAATACGGGTACGGAAATGCAATGTTTGCAATATTTTCAGGGCTACAAAGGTGACGGTAGATGACAAGTGGACTCCATGTAATCCTTGCTATTTCTGTAATGACTGCTATTACCTTCTTCACTACTCTGAGAATGGATCTCTACTGTATAATGACTTTTCGACATATGATTATCTGCATGACTGAAAACTTCAGTGACGGTGTTAGGTCTACATTTTTGTAGGTATATATTGCAATGAATAACTTGTCTTGATTTTCGCAGTTTTAATTGCAGTGATAAATCCATGATTTTTTATTATCATAGTTTTAATTGCAGTGATGAATGCGGTGATTATATTACTAAAGACTACTGAATAATTAAGGTTTTTACTCCCCATTAAGGGATTATTTGGCCTTGGCCTTATTTTTCAAGCTATTGTTGAGAAGAACACTTTGTTTATTAGGAGTAGATGGTACTTTGTTTATTAGGAGTAGATGGTGTATGAATTAGATATAGGACTTGGTACACTAATTGTATAAAATTAGTTACTGATACATTGTTCTAGCTGATATAAATAAGTGGATGAGCTGTAACTCAATAGCGTGTTACTAAATACAATCTAGAACTTTCTCTGAAATTCCGTCTCTTCCTCTTGTTTTTTCTATTTTCCCTCTTTTTCCCCGCTTTTTCTCAGCTTCCAAACACCATAGTTAGGCCCCGAAGTTCAGGGGTTCTAATAGTGCATTTCTTTTAATATGGAGAATGATAACAATACCATGTTGAATTTATTAGAAGTTATTAAAAATTGTTTGTAGAATCGACATGTTCTAGGCATAAAAACTCCAAAATGATTAATGGCTGTTTGAAATTGCTTTTTTCAATAGTATCACAAGATGATGCTTTTGGAAAAGGAGTTTCAAACTCGATGGTAATAAGACCTAGTGTTGTGAAAAGTAGTTTCAAACTCCATGGTAATAAGACCTGTTATGAAGGGCATCGTACTGGTTTCTTGTTGTAGGCAGGGGCTTTAGAGAAATGGCAATTTGAAGCTGTTGATGTGAGAAAATAAAAGAAAGTTGCTATGGATATATGCACTAAAGAGTGAGGTATGATTGTACAACTCCAACTACATTTGTAAATTTTGCTAAAGCACTCTCATTTGAACACAATTCTTTCCCGCGATTTATACACAACTGCTTAGTCGAACCATTAGGAACCGCACAAAGAATGACTGAGATGTATATAAAAAAAAAATAAACATAAATCTATGGTGAAGTTTGTTTTGATTGCTCGATTCAAATTCTGTAGCCATGCAAATGTTTAGCCCATCTTCTAGCCATGTAAGGGTCATGGTAATCCCAACTCTCGACATTGCTAGTCCTTCCACCAATCGTGTTGGCATCTCTTCCAGCTGCAGCATCCATGCTGGCATCGTGTTCTTCCCTTTTATCCCCCAGACTTACCACAATTTCCCCTGTTCTGGTACACTCGTCAACTCCTCCTTCAACATAGCTATATCCCACGCGAACGTGTCCGCATTCCTCCAAGTCTAATAAGATTCTCTTTTCTTCATTGCCTCTTAGCTCTCCAAGCCTTGTTATCCTGCCTTCTTCCCCAATTCTTAACTGTACATCTCTGATCACGCCTCCAAGCAGTCTCACTAAGAACTCTTCAAATTCATGCATGACAAATCCATTAGAAGTACCAAAGCCAAATCCCACGTGAAACCGATGGATTGGAATGGTGACCTGCATGTTGATAGCGTGGTATGATCTTGTTGGACTATCAGAGAGATGCAAGATATAGGAGTCTGGATTCCTGTGTGCACGATCTTCAAGTACCTTTATCCCTTTCTTGAGACCTTCAGTTGGATCTGCGTGCCCCATAAAGAAAAGACGATCGATGACTTGCAGCGCTGTTCGCTTACCATAGGATGTCATGCGTCTCAAAGGAAATACCCGGGCTGCAGATGAATAATAAGTAACAATAGCTAGACGATCAATTGGACGGAGAGAGAAGACCACTAATGCCATGGACTGCTTGAGAAGCCTCAAATGCGGTCCATTGGGGCTTGCAACCAGAACCAAGTCTATTGCTCTTTGATGTATTGATTTTACAGAGAGATAGGCAGAACCAGCAGGTCTCCTATTTGAAGAGGAGCATGTATATGCAGATGTTGGGCATACAAACAACGATGGGGAGAACGGTGTTAAGTGGTGGGGATATTGCCCAGTCCGTTGTGTGCAAGGATGATGAAAGATTGTTGGTTGGATGGGCACAAGAGAAAAGTCAAGACGTGGATTGGAGGTGTCATAAGGCTCAATAGGGTCATCATCATTGTAATGGGCAGAGCGTAGGAAGGAGCGTCTATGGACCCGGAAAGTGGCGATAGAATCATCAAGGATTCGAAAAATAGGGTCATTTTGGTTGCAAGAGAGGGAACAAGGTGGATTTAGGTTGCGGGGAAGCTGGGTCCAATGGGCACGGCAGACGGGGCACGTGACACTACCATGGCGGACATTGGAGGAGATGCAAGCAAAGTGAAATGCATGAGAGCACTGTGCTGTGAATATAGCCTGACCCGGGCTGTTTCCTGAGCTGTAAGTCAAAGCTTCCAGGCATATTGCGCATAAATTCTGCTGCAGCACATGAACGAGTATAGAAAGGGTTAGATGCTATTAAAGAAATGAGAACCCTTCATGAGCATGCTTGACAATAGTAGTAGTACAGTAAGAAGATAGATTATGAAAATGACACTTGATGAAGATACGAAGATGCCAATTGCCAAAGACATTGAAGCATATTCCTATATTCCTAAGAACTGCTCCATTAGCAGCGACTGATACAGTGTTGCTGTTGCCCTGTGAAGCTCCTATAAAAGGAAACAGCATGCAAGATGTAGATGTCCTAGTTAAAAAAACACAACCATCTTGAGAATTAAACATGCATAGCAAGCTTAATTGATTATATATATTCAATTGCTACTTTTGCTGTGATTATACTGTGTCAAGGTTAGAAACTAATTATTTGGGACTGGGAGCCTCCATGTTATTAATTACCAGCAGTACTTATAACGCCTATTATCATAGCATAAAAGATAAAATCACGAGTAATTTGATAGTTGGAAAAAAACCGTTGATTTTTTTTTTTTTTTAAAAAAAATGTAAAACAAGGTGAGGAAATCTTGAAACTCAAATCTCTAAAGATGGCATCAAAATAAGAAATAAAGTGGTAGAAAGGGGAGGACACAATAATTTGAAGTAGGAAAACAGTGACAAGAAATCATGCGATGATAATACCTGGTGGGTAGATGGGACCTTAAAACAGTGGGATATGTCTCAAATACCAACCACAATTAACTCTATGAGAATTGAAAATTACTGTTCATACTTCAAAAAAAAAATGATTGATTTCTACTTTTTCTGGTGTTTGCAAGTATAGTGTTGGGGGGATTTGAAAGTTGAAACTTAGAATTTGAATTAACAAGTGTGAACAAATATTTGAATTGGAAATGGACAAAAAGGTGCATCCGCAGAGCACAAATAAGCATGAAAGAGTTCAAAAATGAGAAACATTGGATTCCAAAAGTAAATGCAACGGCTAAGAATTAATGCTTCCAAGGAAAAATCAGAGATGAAAATTTTTGAACTCTAAAATCAAAGCTAGCCTACCTTAGAAGCCACGTTATTGGATTCTGATTCCTCTGAGGTATTGTTTGTCTTTGTGGGCGAAATTGGTGTAGAATCCGACCCCTGTTAGTTTACACATATTAGTTCTGCTGCTCTATTTCACACAAATATGAGAAATGGGTTTTGTAACAAAGAAAAAGAAGGAGAGGAAAAAGTAGGGAATGTTGAGGGGGGAGAGAGAAAAAAGGAAAAGGAATGGAGAAAGGGAAATTTGTATTTCTGGATTATTTGGTTAATGATTGGTTTCTTTATTTAGAAGATAAATTTCCAATTGGAATTGAGAAGGGAAATGGGGGAATTAATAAAGTAGAGATGAGGAGTGCTGTAGGAAATTAAGAAAACAAGAAACAATGTTGTTGAATATGATGTTGACGGAGAAGAAATACTTACATTGATGGATGAGTGAACGGAAAGGGGATCAGCAAGAGCAGGTGGCTTTCTAGAGGAGAAAGAGGCGCAAGCAGCCATCACAATTTTCTTGGCTGCCTTCTTCAGTTTTGAAGACGCTTCTCCCACCCCCATTATTATTATTATATTCTAATCCTATACTTGGAAAATGAAGATAGAAGATTGAAGACTGAAGAAGAAAACTAGGGAGCGAGTGACATATAAGGATGAGCAGACAAGGCTCTGTCAAATTTCTGCAATTTGCTAGTTTATTCTTCCTCTTTCTTTTTCATTTATTAATTACAATTCTAGTTTGCTTTCTGAAACTACTTTTTGGTTTTTACTACTTTTCTCTTTATTATTTTATGCCCTTTCCCTTTTCCTTTTTTTCCATTCTTATCAATTTTTTTTTTTTTTTTTTATACATTTACATTTTTCTTTCTTTGGGTTTTTTTTATATAGGAATCTCATTCACATAGATTCAAAATCCCATTTTAGCTTTGCTTATTATATATATATATACAGAGAATGAAAATTGTTATTGTGATGGTTAAATTTAATTCAATGTCAAAAACAAAAATAATAAGAATCCTATTAAGAAACACATAATCTAATTGTAAATGCGAAATGTGAAATGGCAACAGAGGCAATAGGGGCCATTTCAAGTAATATTGTGGGGGGTGGTGTTGGGGGGGTGGTGGATGGGGGTGGGGGGGTGGTGTGTGGTCACTAAAATAGGTCCCCTCCACTGTCCACTCCCACTCTATTTATTACTCTAATGTGCGGCTAATATTTAATCCCTTCCCTTCTTTGCAATTTCCCTGTTTATTATCAACTATAGAGCATTTAGTAGAAATTTTATTTTAAAAATAAAGTTTTTAAAATATTATTTTTAAAAAATTATTATATTTAATTTTTTTTTTAAATTTTAAAATGATATTTTAAATTAATTATTTAAAAACTTAAAAAATTAAATTATTTAATATTTTTTAAAATTTATAATAATTTTTTAAATCTATTTTAAATAAATTCAAATATCCTTTATTAGTTCTAAATTCTAATCATCCTATTCTTGTGTCCTCAGCTCATTCGGCTATCACCATAAAACTTTGACTCTTTTTTTTCAGAAATTTTATTTGTACAATTCCACATTTAACAATTTTAGTGTCAGCACCTCCCGTGCACTTGTACTATTACTTGAAACAACAATTTTGATATTATTTTATTCTGATTCAATTTCTTTTGAAAGCAGTATGTTGTATGTCATGTTTAAAATTGATTTAACTATTTTGCTCATATTCTCTAAATTAAAATCAAAGACTAATAGTCTTGAATTGATGTTAATAACTACTCCATCTAGTTTGAGACAATAAATTAGATATTGATTTTCGATTTATAATTTTTTTTTTAAATTACATTGGCCCACCTTCAATAATTGAAGGTCTAAGAAGCAGCAATGCTGAATTTGGCCAGATTTTAGGATACACTTGTTTCTGTGGTCCAAAATCTTTTGGGTTTTTAGTTTAGTTACTTAATATGACCAATCACATATCATAATATATATACAAACTAATTACTTCTAAAATATGATCAAAATCACAACAACTGAGACATAAATAAAAAATAAAAAGATTGAATAAGAAAGTGGTTTAGATAGATATACATTGAATATATCAGAATTTGATGTTGATTAGACATTCTAGCTAGATAATAATAAGGTACGTACGTAGTTATTGATTAATTTAATTGAAACAACTACAGCTTAACTGCCATTTTTTTTTTTTTTTTTTTTTTTTTATGATGTACAAATTTATATGAATACGATGCACATTGTCTTTTTGAAATGGATTCAGTTTCTCTTGCCATGATTCTTATAAGGGGATTGTTCAACTAGACTTGAAGCATCCAAATAAATATACCATACTCATACCATATATGACGATTACCAACTGCTGAATTGTTAATGTGAGTTATAATTGAAGAAATGGGATTATTAATTATTAAAATGTGACAAACTGAAAGAAGAACAATTTCCCACAATAAAGATGCAAAAAAAAATTATTTTTAAAAAGTACAGTATTGACATTATTGAGATGTTAAAGAATCTCTTCTTTAGTGAGTGACAAGTGGGATAGCTTTGAGGCTCATCAAAAGAATCAAAAGAAGAAAGGTTAATGGTGTCCTACTAAAACCCAACCCCATTCTATTTGTTTTGAATCGTTAACCTTTTTCTTATTATTTGGATTTCAGTTATCTGTTTGATCAAAGATTCTGCATGCAGTATTTAATTGCAATGTTCCTGATCTTCTTCCTTAAAATCTGTAACATCAGTTTGAATAGTTTGGTTTGAATGTTCAAATAATAAAATTGGGTGATTATGTGACTTTAGGGGAAAACCAAAAGCTGATTGGGTATTAAAATAAAAAATAAGAAAGGTTTTAATTTGCTCCATTGAAATACAATACTAGAATTAGCTAGGATCAGTATGGAACACACTTGGATTGGGCCCTATTCTCATCAACTATTTGTGTAATTGAATTGGGTTGGGCCTTAATTGCAGACCAACTGTATCTGTATTAGAAATGCATTGGAGTTTGAAATCGAAGTTCACGTGAATTGATACTAATAATTAATTAATAAAAAAAAACTGTAGAATCACGTTAATGCATAAGAACAAGAAAGAAAAGGTCCACATTGTTTAGCTTTAAGGATTGATCCAACAACTTACAGTTGTATTTTGATTAATTGCAACACCAGACAATTAATTATTTGTAATTTAATTAAAAACACCAAAATATAATCTGTGAAAAATTTATCCCCACGCTCGCTTTCAATTATTTTATTTTGTTCACACTTTTTTTTTTTTTGCACTACTAAATTGTACATAAGCAGTTTACTTACAATCACAATACTCCATTAAATAATTTGGCAACAATCCTACAAATTTCACACAGACCCTTTAAATCCTTATTCCTGCGACCCAAATTATTGTCGTTTCCTTGGAAAGCAGCTTCGCAATCATTAGCAGCGCCACTAGCTCGGCTTGCCAAATCATCCAGCTCGAAGAACGTCTCTGAGTTCAAGTCATTGTAGGCCATTTCCAGTGATGAAACCGCCTTTTTGTAATTGCGGAGGCATAATTGAAGAGGCTGGTACTCCTCATGCCCATGGTCGAGCAGCTCAGAGATGTGATCTCGGGTGTCGGTGGCATTAACATAAGCTAATCCCACTGAAACGTAGGCCAGTGTGTATTGATCGGCTTTTTGGGTGCGTGAATCGGAGTAAAGAGACTCCACACAGAAGGAGTATTTGGAAGTTTGCTTGCATACCTTTTCCACCAGTTTATCCGATTCAGAAGAACTCTCGACGATTGTGAAAAGAAGAAGCAACAACAGCAGCTGAAAGAAAGAATGAGATGATGGGGCCATTTTTATTTATTTATTTTTCTGAGAATGGGATTTGAAATGGAGTTTGAAGCTCACGAGTCAATTATATGATCGACAACACAGAAAGAGTCAGCGACAAAAACAAAACCCTACCTAATTATCTGATTTTTCTCCACAAAATAAATGTATATGCAAATCAAAAAAGATATACCGATTCAAATATCATATTAATATAATTTTTCCAATATGAATCCGGAAAAAGAAAAATACTTAAAAAGAGCATCAAGCTTGGAATATTTGAACAAAGCCAGCTGCTGTGTTCTTATTCTGAAGTAAAAGCTTTGATTAAACCAAAATACTATGTATAACACTGCATGTCTAGTGTCTTGAGGCAATGTGGAAATATTTGCAATTAAGAAAAAGATAAGAGGAACAAGCAGACACTTGTTGGGTCAAAAAAGGATGCAAGCAATACAAATAGCAAAAAGGCAACACAGTTTATTTATTTATTTTTAGCTTCACTGCATACTTTGGTCTAAGACTAAGAGGTCCTTACTTTATTAACTGTGAACTATCCATTTAATATAAGAAATCCAATGCTGTAATTTACTATAATTTCTTAGTAATATTGGCGTTCAATGATTCATTGAACTTGAAAGGAAAAGACACAAGCACCCCATCCTCTTGTCCCACTAACTTGACTTTAGTTCGCTTTCACACTTGACATGTTAAAAAGAGTTGACCAATAAGGCAAAATGAATTGACAGAAATGAAATTTCTTGGAACCTATAATTAAATTGATGGAGGATGCATTTGGGTTTGAAGGAGCTTAAACAGTAAGAAAATTCTGTCTCCCATATTTGTTCTCGAGTTTGATATAATTATGGCAGAAGCTGTGGTTTCATTTGTGGTAGAAAAACTTGGCAATCTACTGATTGAAGAAGTAGCGTCCCTCCATCATGTTCATGGCCAAGTTGAGTCAATTGAGAGGGAGTTGACTCGAATTCAGTGCTTCTTAAAGGATGCAGATGTGAAGCAGAAGGGTGATCAGAGGGTAAGGAATTGGGTTACAGATATGAGAGATGTTGCCGATGATGTTGAGGACGTCATTGACACCTTTGTCCTCAACCTAACATGCCAAAGAAGAACCTCCTCTGGTTCACTACTGGGGTTTATTAGGAGCTGCAAATACTGCTTCACAGACATAGTAGCCAGGCATCAGCTTGCTGAGGATATACAGACCATCAAGAGGAGGATTTCTGAGATATCCGCTAGTAGAGTTACCTATGGAATTGAAAATATTAGTGGAGATAGGACTCTTTATATGTGCGAGACTTTGCGAGAACGAAGACGTTCCTCTCCCCATATGGATGATCATGATGTTATTGGATTTGATGAAGACATTAACATGTTGGTACAACGATTACTTAATCAAAGAACGATGAGTAGGAGTGTAATTTCTATTGTTGGGATGGGGGGCTTGGGAAAGACTACTTTAGCCAAGAAAGTCTACAATTTTAGTGATGTTAAGAGGCATTTTGATATTTGTGCATGGGTTTATGTTTCTCAAGATTATAGAGCAAGGGAGCTTTTACATGAGATTGGAAGAAGAGTTTTGAATATCGACAAAGGCAGATTGGCTGCTATGAATAAAGATGATCTAGAGGAGAAAATTTTCAAAGTGTTGAGCAGGAAAAGGTACTTGATTGTTGTGGATGACATTTGGAAAATTGAAGTTTGGGATGACATGAAACCCATCTTTCCAGATGTCAAGAATGGAAGCAGAGTTTTGTTCACTACTCGCATTAGAGAAGTAGCAGCGCATGCTGATCCCGTGAGTCCTCCCTATGAACTTCATTTTTTGAGTAATGATGAGAGCTGGAAGCTGTTTACGAAGAAAGCATTCCCACTGGAAGCTGATTCATTGGGTTGTCCTCCAGAACTGGAGAGATTGGGAAAACAGATAGTTGCTAAATGTGGAGGCTTGCCCCTCGCAATTGTCATTCTTGGAGGGCTTTTATCTAGAAAAGAGAAAACCATTACTGTTTGGTCGAGGGTGCTGCTAAGTGTAAGCTGGCAGCTTACTCATGATCGTAACCAGCTGTCTGAAATATTGGCTTTGAGTTATAATGACTTGCCATTTTATCTGAAACCGTGCTTCCTTTATTTTGGTCTTTTCCCTGAAGATACTGAAATCCCTGTTGGAAAATTAATCCTATATTGGATAGCTGAAGGATTTGTTCAGCAAAGGGGAGAAGAATCTATGGAAGATGTTGCAGAAGATTTCTTGGAAGAGTTGATAGACAGGAGCATGGTTCAAGTGGCACAAAGGAGGTATGATGGTAAAATTAAGACTTGTCGCATTCATGATCTTCTGCGAGACTTTGTAATGTCTGAGGCTAAACAGTGCAAGTTTCTTGAAATCCTTGGCCCCGATGATAATTTCCACTCAATGATTAGAGCTCGCCGAATTGCAGTCCAAACCAGTCTTGATCATTACATGCGCTTGCGGTTCCCAAATCCTCAACTCCGTTCCTTGCTTCGCTTCACAAGGGATGAGGAGTACCTTTGGAGGAACCAATGGGCATACTTTGGTGACCGTCTTAAACTGCTTCGGGTGCTTGATCTTGAGGGTGCCATTGTACCAGTATTACCAAAAGAAACTGGACAACTCGTCCATTTGCGACACTTGGGATTGAGGAAAACAGGGCTGCAAAGGTTTTCATTCTCCATAAACAACTTGAGTAACCTACAAACTCTAGACATAAGGGCTACAAAGATTAGCAGAGTTCCATATGGGATATGGAAGATGCAAACTCTACGGCACCTCTACTTGCACAGGACTGCAATAACAGGGCGTCCAGCAGTTGGTGTTTCTGCAACAAACCTCAGAACATTATCAACTCTATCCATTTATGATAACAACTGGGTACCTAATTTCCTTGGCAATCTGACTAATCTTAGGAAGTTGGGCATTGAGGGATACTTTGTTTCACAAGCTGAGGCATTGTCTAGTGCTCTAGTCAAATTGACAGGTCTAGAGATTTTGCAGTTGAAAGGAACTGATCCTATTTTGGATCCAACGCTTAGGTTACTCTTTAATCAGCCTAACATTTATAAGCTATATCTTTCTGGTCATATTGAGAAGCTTCCTGACCCTGGAGAGATGCAGCCTAATCTCACTAAATTGTCCCTGGAAATGTCGCAACTTGTGCAGGACCCATTTGTGACGTTGGAGAGATTATCCAATCTGAAGATGCTTAGGCTACTGTCAAATTCTTTCAGTGGAAAGGAAATGATCTGCTCGTCCAGTGGGTTTCCTAAGTTGTATTGCTTAGAAGTCCGGCAACTGGATAAATTAGAGGAGTGGATAGTTGAGGTGGGAGCAATGCCCAGTCTTCAACGTTTGATCATCTGTGAATGCGATGAACTGAAGATGCTTCCTGAAGGATTACAGTATGTAATAAGCCTTAGAGAAGTGGTTCTGGAGGGTATGCCAAATGAATTTGAAGCCAGGATTCAACAAGATAGAGGAAGTGATTGGTATAAAATTCAACACGTACCATCCATAGTCCTAAAAATGTAGAAATTAGGGTAACACATTAGACTAGAACGCTCAAATTGCTATGCCTAATGATCTCCAAATTTTTTATTTCCTGCTACTCCTTGTCGGTGGTTAGCGTATCTCATTTTGTGCTTTCGCAGAAGCTAAAGAAAAGAATATGGTAAAATTGTTAAGGCCATGTTTGTTTTATTCTACAAAATGAAGATGGAAATCATCCCATTAGTCCTTAAGCAACATAATTGGAAATTGGCACAGCTAGGCATTGCCTAGCATTAAGTGTGAACAATATAGATTCAGAGGTTTGATTCTCCTCCTTAATGCTCAAAAAAAATATTTGGAAATTGAAACTAAGCAATCCCATGTAGAGAGTATATCATCAAATGCCACCTTTCATTTCAGACGAAATGAAGAATTCACTTCATTGTTTTCAGTAATTCCATGGCCAAAGGAAAGAATTCAGCAACAAAAGTTTTAAATTTATTCGGAGAGACTACTGGGTACCTTTTTGGTTTAGCAGAAGAAACTCGCGTGAATTTAACAAGCAATCAATCGCAGGTCTAATCCTAGTTGATATCTAACTCAAGTAGATTCTTCACGGACGCTGAAGTACTGCTGGGTGGGACCCAAAAATAAATAAATAAAACCACCGCTCTCTATCACTGAAGTACTGTAACCATAAGCTCTCTATCACACACATGACACAGCAGCTTGTCCTGGTTAACAATTACATCAACATAATGAAAGTCACACCAGGGGTAAAATTGGTTCACTTGTCAATACAAATCAATAAATTGTCAGTATGGAAAGTAATCATAGGGAAGTAGAGAACTGATACTCTCCTCTACAAAACTGATTCTGAAAACCTCAAGGAGGGCCCCTATATATTTAGGGATAGTTTCTTATAATTTCTTTTTTATGACAAATCAAATAGTGCAACTTGGGGCCAATTATATTGAAAAGATCTGAACCTCCACACTCAGAATAAAAACGCAGAAATATCTTCCATTACAGAAAAATAACACTTGAAAGCTAGTCTTTGAAATAGACCACATAACTTGATAATATGTGATGAAGGAATAAAAAATGAGGAGTGAGAGAGGCACGCTACTTGAAAAAGACAATATATCTAGTTATTTCTAAGAGCAAACAATATTTATATAAATATAACACTTGAAAGCAAGTCCCTCACGCCACATCCACAGGGAGTAGACTGGAAATCACAGCTTATTGCCGACACTTCATAACTGTTAGGCTAACAATACAATGCATTTGGATATCTTATTCAAAAACGCATAGTACCCACACCAAATTAGAACTTAAGCAAGGGGATGCCAGCAAACTGTGACAATAAAAGAAGAATATGGACAGAAGGTTGAACCACTAATATTACTGTCAAAAAAGAAATGTAAGCACTCTCAATCATTTACAAATACAACTGCCAATTTGCAGATATGTAACCCACGATACCAAAATTAACTACCATGCCAAAAGGAGAAGAAAAAATTGTATACAAAAAGAATTTAGCTCAGAAGCTTCTATCTAGATGGCAAAAGAACCTACAGAGTGATGCAGACCTGTAAATAAGTTTGGCCACGTGAGGTGTACAGATTGCATATACCAAAGGGGCTCTTCTAGGGGTTGATGTTGCACTCTCTCAAATACACGTGATCATAGTCTACATATTTAGACCAGTAGTTCCGGAACTTGGGTATGCCTATCTCAAGCCATGGTTTCATGTTGCCATTGTAGTGTATGACAGCTGCTCGCTCAATTTCTCGCTGGTTGACACGGGGGTTATAACCAAGGCCCAGTACATGCCAAGATCGTTCAAGGGAAAAAGTTCGTTTCCAGAAAGTTATGAGACCAGGTGGCAGTGTCCCCAACTTCCACAGTAATCTGTCATGATTCTGTTCACAAACAAAGCTTGTTTCAGAACAGAACAATATAAAGCAATTAAAATAAAATTCTCTAGCATAAATGAATTCATTTTAGGAATAAATAGTGCAAATGAATGCATGTTGATGATGTCTCAGTCTGAACTAAATACCACATCTAGTTGTAATTGATCACTTATTTAGCACTTCCTGCAATATTTGGATCACACAATTCTTCAAAAAATAAGAATTTTTCAAGTATGCCACTTACCAGTTTCTGCCATGTATGATATATATTGGTGATGTTTTGCCTCCTCCATTCCTTTAAATCAAAGATATTCATTCCATATGCCCATCCACAAGCATGAGGGTCAAAATTCTTTGAGATAAGAGGATTTGAGAAGTTGAGATACCGATCAAAACGATGAAAGTTTTCTCCACAAGTCTCAACAGCTCCATTAACATAACCCTTCAAATCAAGAGACCAAAGGCCTGTAAGATCCTTCTGTACTACTATATCATCATCTAAGAACAGCACTTTGTTGAGCTTTGGGAAGATCTCAGGCAGGTAAAAACGAAGATGGTTCAGGATGGATAAGTACTTTGGGTTCCGGTACTTCAAATTTGAATCTGAATTCGCGCGATGTGCCCTAAAGTAATAATCTATCATTTGTGGAGAACCCAGCTGTTTAAGAACAGGACTGTAACTTGAATTTAACCATGTAAACTGTTCGATATTCTGAACTTGAATAGTGGCTTTTCCTGGTGGATTCACTACAAACCACATTCTCATTGCTGCATAATTAAGCCTATCGGTAACAATGTGTAAAACATGTTTTGAAGGGTCCTGCAAATGATTCAATGGAATAAGCTTGAGGATGTCCAACTAACTGCAAAGCCTTTGGAAACAAAAGCAACAAATAAAGAAGTCATTGAAAAGGAATTTTGCCAACCTTAGCATGGGTAATGGTGGAGTTCACAACAACTGCTGCTGCCAGAACATTATCAGAAAATAATGCGTAATGATACAGCTTAGGGTCTTCTAATCTCTCTTGATTTGGAAACTGTTGCTCAGAAGAATTCAAGCTATAGTACTCGGTAGTCAAGCGTAAAGGAAGACAATGTAGACCTTTGGGCAGTGTTTTTGCAGTTAATTGGGTCAAAAACATGGTTTGCTTCTTATGCACTCGGAGCTGCTCTTCCGTTGAGTGGAGCATAGCCCGAAGCTTCTTAACCACAATAGCACAGTCATCCTGCACCTGCTTACCTTTTGCTAATGATTGGTCCATTGCCTTCAATTTCTCATTGGCACTGCATTGATGAACAACAAATTCGTAAGTCAAAAAAAATGCAGAATTGAAAGTTAAACTAACATAAGCATTTAGGAAACTAGATGATTGTGTACCAAATAAAACAAATAAATACGTACAGAAAAGATAGCATTAAGAGAAAAAGAGGAAAAAAACAAACAAAAATTTTGTCAGCCAGCAAGGTTGATATGTTTAAACAGAAACTTACTTCTTTGGCAAATCAGAATCCTTAGTTGCATCCCCAAGTACACGCTGAACTTCCTTTATCCGCAACCGAAGCTCCCTTGTTAAATGGGGATTGTTTTTTGTGGCTGGAAGAGAGAGGTAGACCCTTGCCCTGATAAGTTGATCTCTGAGTTGCCTCACTAGAGCATCTGGTAAAGGTGTTCGAGCAATCTGTTTATCAGTTTTTGGCTTGGGGGAGTCTTTCTCATTAACCATTCCTGAAGTTAGAGCAGATTGCTGCTCAAGCAAGCAAAAAATTAGAAAAAATTTTTTAGACAACCCATAGATTTAAAATTCCATCCTTGTCATTGTGATCTGAAGGAAATATAAACAAACGACCAGTTAATTTAAACCTAAAAGATTGTCAAAGGGTAACTTTTTGTAAAGCACAAAGGGTAATTATAATATTCTTCAAATAACCATAATGAATCATAACTTCACTGGATAATCAATATGAACTTTGACACTCTTCGTTCAGTAGTTTAATCCAAATTTTAATGCAATGATTTAAGCCTAGGAAAAGTGAAAGAATTTGTTATACCAACTACATTTTCCACTGCAAGGAATTGTGACCCAATAGCATGTTTCTATCCAAATTTCAAGTTAGAGAATTACATCTGATAATGGACAGGACGTATGACCCTTTGAGATGACTATGACCATTTCCAACAACAGAGATAATTGGTGGGTAGGGTAGACAATAACAGAAAATAAAATGCAACAACAGAGATAATCGTTGGGTAGAGTAGATTATAACAAAATAAAATACAGGATATCCAAAACAAACATCAAAATCAACAGGCCTTGAGAAAAATAATTAGTCTTCAAGCATTAACATATGCATGAAGTCATCCAAAAACAACTGAAAACTAAGAAGGAGCTATCAACGACTTTTGTGCATTGGCTTGAACCAATATAGAAAGTAAAAGAAACGAGAAGGAAAGTACAGATAGATTGAATTAATGTACCACGATTGGAGAGGTATTGTCCAATGCTCTACTGGGTGGCTTTTGTTTAGGATGCTTCTCCTTTGCATCTCCAGGATCAGTGGGACTTCCTTCTTTGTTTTGTTTAACAGTGTCAGTGACCAGCCTGATGGTATTATTATGAGTTTGGGATTGATGTCCATCATCGGTGGCAGATAAAACTCTAGCAGATTTATGCTCCCTGGTATCTGATAAACGCAAATCTAGCACAATAAATTAGCGAAAGTAGACCAAATTTATCCCAGAAAGAAGTAAAAAAGGTATGAAATTGATACCTTGAGCTGATGAATCTAGAATTTGAACGGTGGAGAAGTTGTGAGCAGCTGAATTATCAAAGTTATCGGTATCTACAAAGCCAATGGGTTCTTTAATCACGACCGACAATTCCTGAAGCCAAAGAGAAAAAACCAGAAAATTGAAAAAAAAAAAAAAAAAAAAAAAAAAAAAAAAAAAAAAATAGTTTTAAATAAAAATTAAAAAAAAAAAAAAAAAAAAAAAAAAAACACAAAAAAAAAAAAAAAAACCCCACAACACACAAAAAAAAAAAAAAAAAAAAAAAAAAAAAAAAAAAAAAAAAAACAAAAAACACCAAAAAACACAAACACCAAAAACACAAACACAACCCCAACAAACACACCCCC